>JAMPIV010003289.1:0-102500 GCA_024509875.1 Oreohelix idahoensis
GGGCCCTTAGCTTTCACTTGAGAATCAAAGGGGTCCATGTGACAAGAAAGAATAAGAAGCCCTGCCACAAACTAAATCTTGTTCAGCATAACCCGATTGCATCCAAAACAAAGCAGAGTCAAGGTCGGTTTATTTTCATGAGTAACAGCAGGTCACCAGATCTCTAGCAGAGCACTAAGTTACTGTTGATATCACACACGCATAAACATGACATTCGCACAGCCGCACACAAGATCTACAGTCACATTTATCTATTTTTAAGTAACGCACATTCACAACGTGCAGGAAGAGAAAGTTGAAGATTTTCGTTTAGCGATAACAATATGTTTGTACAATACCTGACATGCAGTATTTGCTGCGTTGTATTGTGTACACCATATCGTGCATGAAAATTTGTCTACGAAACATACAGGGTGTTTCAAAGTAATGTAAACACACTTTTAAAATGTCTATTTCACGAAAAACATAAACAATTTACATTTTCTTTATCATATTTTAATGCTAGGAGATTGACAATTTTTTTCACAATAATATAAATTTACCGTAGTCTAAATGTTCAAAATGCCCACCTTCAGCACCAACTGATCTACAATTCTTTCAGAATCGTCTTCCTTTTTTTAAAAACATATTTGAGTATTCTCAGTCATTTTTCATGTATCTTAAAAATAAAACAGAATTCATTGTGAACAAAAAATCAAAAACAAAAATCATCTATCTCTTAGTTTTAAAATGTGATAAAGAAAATTAAAATTATGTATGTTGTTCATGAAATATTCATTTTTAAAGTGTGCGAACATAATTTTGAAACACGCTGTATATTCATTTATAATAGGCGTTATCATCAATTTCCTTTTCGCTTCTTATGGGTCACGGAACCACCACAGCAGCCAGTCCCCTTTTAGGAAGCCTGCACCGCGAGCAGTCACGTGCTCTTGCAGCAAGAGTTTATGTAGCTATTTCTTTTATATGCTGAGGTTGCCAGCTGCAGGCATGCTAGACCGCAGATACAAGGACATCTAAGGCATAGAATGGAATTAGAACAAGGAGTAGTCCCAGGCAGCATGATATCGCCCACACTGTTCATGGTTTATATCTGTGACCACACCCGGTGTAGTAAAGTACATCTGTGTGACACCCCGCTGTCGTGTGGTGAGTACTGGGGCAACTACAACAGTAGTTTTTGCCAGGAATAGTCTATGAGATATAGATATAAGGTCTCTAGAAATTGGCTCGTTAAGAAATAATAAAGACCTATTCGAGATAGGGACAAGAAGACAGGAATGCGAATGCTTTCCACTAGACAGTGTTTTCTAATTAATTATGGAAAGAGTTCTGTTTCCCCACGACCTTAGCTTCTGCCCTTAGATCCCGTAAAGAAAAAAGCCCCCAACCTCATCTGAGTAGAGAAAGGTTCCTATAGGTGAATATGTAACACCGACAGCACGAGTGATACATTAACAAACTCTTGATAATGATCAACCGATCGTTGGGTTTATTAATGAAATATCCACACATATAGGGTTAGTAATGGTTAGAACGTGATGATGGTGAAAGACGATTCACACAAAACACACAGATGAGATAATAAAATTACAGTTAATTAAGTAATAGTTAATTAAGAATGAACTGGTGTAAAGTGAAATGATGATGTGATATGATACGTGTTACCAAAATGGTGAGTACTCTACACAGTCCATGTGTCTCTAAATGCTTCTCCTAGATATGAGGATTCACATGTATGCATAAAATGTCCCAAGTTGTTATACGTTATGTCGAATGGGGTATCTCTAAGCTGAGGACGTTCTGATGAATACTGTTGTCGTACGGAGAACGCTGACGAGATATCTATGTATATTCCTTCACTGTTTGAGTATATCTCTGTAGTGTTGATCAACAGTTAATAGTTGTCATATGAACAAAAAAGTCTGTTGTCTAATCTCCCGACGGTACTGGTCAGACTGGATATCTTCACGAAATGTTAGTGATATGTAGACTCATAATCTTGCGTATGTAGTCGTGATTCATATACTTTCGAGTCTGCTTCATAAAATGCGCTTAAGAGTGTGTTGCACGTGGTATAAATATGCGATTCCTCTTTTGAGCTCTTTTGCTTGACTTCAGATAATAATGATCTTTCGAGTGATTTGAATTTATGATGACTCTGTATTGAACTTGTGATAACGATGTATTGAACTTGTGAGCAAGCAGTATATGGTGACGAAAAATGCTGCGTCCACCTTCTGACTTGTGGGTGAGACAATATTCCTTCTTAATTGAGGAATGAAAGATGTCCTATGGCGAATTCTGCTAGCCAAATGTCCGTTTTTAATAACTTATTTCTGGTTAGACGTCAGACACGTTGCGTGTAGACTCAGACTTCTGATGAACTGAAGACACACAAAAGTCTTCGTAAGTTTTCACATTTAACATCACTGGTTGACTTTCATTTAAACTACTGCTCATTATTCATCTCTCTCTCTCTGAGTTCAATTCTAATGATGTTAAATATCTTGTGCATGAGAGTGTGTGCGCATGGGAGACTGTGATGATGATAACGGTGAAATATGAAATATTAATTACCTCCTATCATCCTATCATCTTCTAGGAAAATCTTCTGATTTTATTAATCAGTTATGCCAAGAATTATTTGAAACTTTATCTTTCGCACATTTTAGCTGTGAGGTTAAAATAAACAAAAATAAGAAAATGTATTTATAAGTATAAGATCTACTAACCTTCTTTTCCCTTCGCAAAATCCTTTAAGAACACAATTAATCACAGAACTGAATTATCATCCACTCTGAATAAACACATGTATTAGGCTATGCGTTTTGGGTTTAATCTCTTCCTCACAAGGTAAAAAACTTGACTGCCCCACTCTAGTAGATTATGCGGTATTATATATTTCTGGAAGTCCAATATGGGTTTCTTGTACAGCTCATACCAACCAATCATTAATGGCCCCTCTGGTCACTCATTCACAGGATCGCTCTTGTCCCCTGTCAGTTCAAACGTGGGTGTAGTTTGACCTCTGATTGTTTATTGTTCACCTGGCCAAGATGGGCGTCCAATGTGGTGTCACAGAAATTACCGCATGCCCATGTTTGATTCGGATGACCATATGTGTTTTTACCTGATTTATCACGATGCAATGTGGGCTTCAAACGATAATGTCGGGCATGTGGACTCAATCAAAGGATTTTATTTCCCCCGATGAAAGAGCAAATGTGGTTCTCTAGATACCGGTTGCGAGTAATCACAACGATGAAATAGCAAATATGGATCGCAAATGTTGCATGAAAGAGCAAATGTCGGAGAAAATACAATACGAAAGATGTAGGAAAAGATAGAGCAATAAGGCCTTTGCGCTCGTTTATCACAATAGCCCCTCCTCAAGTGTGATGTCAATCGTACTCAGGAGAGCTTAGCCTTCTTGCTCGGGATTCTTTAATCCTTTTCCTCATCTTCGTTTTTCTCTTCGGTTTCCACCCTTTCCTCTACTTGTCTGTGCTCTCCGTCCTGCCTCATGGGATGACGGCTTAAAAAATCCGCTCCTACGTTATGTTTTCCTTGGATGTAGTCCACTTGGAACGTGTAAGGTTGTAGAACAAGCGACCACCTCATCAGTCTAGCATTCAAATTCTTTGAATTGGCGAGGAAGGTCAGAGGTTGGTGATCACTCTGGATTGTAAATTTCCTTCCGTACAGGTATGCTTGAAATTTTTGTATTCCCCAGACGAGGGACAAACATTCCTTTTCGATTGTGGAATAGTTTTGTTCTGCTCGGTTTAACTTCCGACTCGCATATGCGACCGGAAATAGATTAGGTGGGCTTCTGTCGTCTGGCTGTAGTAATGTAGCCCCGATTCCAATGTTACTGGCATCTGTGCGCAAGATGAATTTTCTAGTTAAATCCGGAAGCCGTAAAATAGGTTTTGTGGTGAGTTTCTCTTTTAAGAGTGCATATGCATGTTCACATTCTGCTGACCATGTCACTTTATCTGGGTTTCCTTTCTTGGTTAGCGATGTAAGCGGTGCACAGAGGCTATTAAAATCCTTTATATATCTCTGGTAGAATCCACAGAGAGATACAAATGACCGGACATCCCTTTTAGTGGACGGTCTCGGTGCATTTCTCAGCTTCTCAACGTTTTGAGTCTCGGGGAACATGGTCCCATGGGATATAGTATGTCCTAGGAACTCTAGCTGTTCACACCCAATTTGACATTTGGTTGGGCGGGCGGTTAGTCCCGCTTCTCTGAGTCTGTTAAACAGCAAGGATAGCGCTGATATATGTTCTTCAAACGATTCAGTAGCTACTAGGATATCATCCATAAAATTGCTGATGGCGGGATGATTCAAAGGATCCAATAACTTTCGCATCATCCTTGTGAAGACACTAGGAGCATTGTTCAGTCCAAATGGCATCACATTAAACTCGAAGTGTCCATCTGGAGTACTGAAGGCTAACAGGTTCCTCACCTCAGCTTTTACCGGTATTTGATAGTACCCTTTACTGAGGTCGATCTTTGAAAAATAGCGAGCCCTGCTCAGCTTAGTAAATAGCTGGTTCTGGTCCGGTAACGGTTCTGGCTGGAACTGTGTTAACGCATTCAGCTGTCGGTAGTCGATGCACAGGCGGTGTTCTCCACTGGGTTTGCGTAACAGCACCACTCCCGCACTGTAAGGGGACTCCGACTTCGAAATTATGCCTTCCTTAAGTAAGTAATCAATTTCTTGTTTTAATGCCGTCGCCTTGGCATACGGAATCGGATAGGTTCTCATTCGGACGGGCGTAGGATCCGTGACTTCCATGTCAAACTCCATCAGGTTTGTCCGGCCCGGTTTGTCTGTCAGAGAGTCGGCGTGGTTTTCCATCAATCTCCTTACTTTTTCTTGCTGGGCTTCCGTTAAGGTGGAGCTTATTTTCACATCTAAATGTGATTCCTCCTGTATCACCGGGTACTCTACGGATGATAATGGCTCTTCTTCCATTTGCATAGCAATGGCCATAGTCATGAGGTGCGCTGGTTCGGCAGGGGCTCGCTCGTAAAACTTCTTAAGCAGATTTAAGTGGTAAATTTTCTGCTTTCCGTTCACGGCGATTTTATAGTTGGTGCGAGAAATCTTTTCCACCACTTTGTAGGGTCCCCTCCAGCAAATCTGCAATTTATTACTGCTACTTGGCAGAAGAAGTAGCACCTTCTCTCCTACTGCTAGTTCTCGGTCCTTCGCATTGCGATTGTAATATTTGGCATGTTTCCGCCTAGCCTCCCGTACTTTCGCTGTGGCTAATTCCCAGCCAGTCTTCAGGCGTTGTTTCAAGTCTGTGACGTACTGGAAGGCTGATGTGACAGTGTCGTCTGCCTTGGCATCTGTCCATGTTCTTAGTAATGCTTCTAATGGACCTTTAATAGGTCTTCCGAAGAGTAATGTGGCCGGAGGAACTCCAGTTGACGCATGCGGTACTTCCCTATAAGCAAATAATGCGGCAGGAAGATACTGATCCCAAGTTTCTGGCTTCTCCTGTGCCAACTTCCGAAGAATAGAGGTGAGCGTCCCGTTAAACCGCTCTACTTGCCCGTTACTTTGGGGGTGATAGGGCGAAGTATGGATATGCCTAGTCTTGAATATTCTAAGCACCTCCTCTGTCAACTTGCCTCTAAATTGTGACCCGTTGTCTGTGAGAATTTCATGCGGGAAGCCCAATCTAGTAAAGATATTCAGTAAAGCGTCAGCTACATGCACTGAGTCGCATGCTGGCATGGCTATGGCTTCGCCCCACATGGAACAGGTGTCCACTAAGGTAAGGATATGGGAGTTCCTCTTCTTAGTTCTCAGCAGAGGTCCAATTATATCCACGGCCACTCTTTCAAATGGGGTGCCCAAGATTGGCATCTCCCCAAGGGTCGCGGGTGCCGTCCAGTGTTTTGGTGCAACTTTCTGGCACTGAGGACAAGACTTGACGAAACGTTCAATGTCGCCGGTGATCCCTGGCCAATAATAGTGGCAGGCGATCCTTTGAGTCGTGGCGCTCATTCCCATGTGTCCACTAAATGGGATAGAGTGGCCCATCTCAAGCACCTGGTTCCTATAGGTTGCAGGAACTACTAATTGGTTGTGTTCCTGTCCTTCATTTCCAGCTCGGCGATACATCAATCCATTTTTCATAAAGAAGTCTCCCTTGGTAGGTGGGTTGTGTGTCCTAGGTAATTTTTTTAAAACAGGGCGCCAGTGAGGAATCTTCCATTTGGGCCCTCTTCAATTCCTCGGGGAGGATATTGGTAGGAGGTTTCTGCTCTGCGTCTTTTCTTGACTGTCCTCTAGTCTGTACGGCCGCCATGACTAGTGGTTGAGTAGGTTCTCCAAGGAACACATATCTACATCCCAAGATTAAAGAGTAGATTGGTTCTTCCATGATAGCTGCACGAATCTCTCCTGTCACATAACGAGATTCCACTCTGATAAGTGCAATTGGCAGTGTCATGGGTGCAACATCCTTCGTCGGACCTTGGATGTCGACACTCTCTTCTGTTATCTGGTCAGGGGTGACAAGAGATGCCCTGACCACCGCATCGAAAGCAAGTCCTGTGTCATAAAGGCACTCCACAGATTGTCCGTTTACGAGGACTGATTCGATGACGGGAGGATGAGAAACGTTTCCGGTCCTCTGCTCCTTCCGGGGTGACGATTTTGTCTGCAGACAGGCAGCATGTTGGGGAGGAGGTCTGCGCCTGCACTCATTAGTGTTGTGATTGTTCAAGCGACAGTACTTGCACCATTTATCTCCCTGTCTCTTGTGTGGCGCAGCATTTTTCTTGTTTTGCTCTTTGTAGTTATCTTGTTTTGCGTGCTGTTTATGCGAGATGTGTGGTCCTTTGCTTTGTTGGTCTGGTTGGGAGCGAGCAGGTTGCTTTGGCGCCTGATCCGAAAACTTCTTTCTGGCTCCTTGAGACTCCATGAGAGCATTTTGGAATCGCTCTGCCAGTGTAAGAATATTTTCTAACCGGTCAGCGCCGTTTTCAGTGAGAAATCTACGCATTTCCACCGACATAGACTCTTTTAGTTGCTCTATCACAATCAGCTCTTTCAACCCGTCATAGTTCTCGGTAAAGTTTCCCAGAGTACACCACTTCACTAGGTAGTCTTCAATACGGGCTGCGAACTGTGAGAAAGTCTCTCCGGCCTCCTTCCTAGAACCTCGAAATTTTTTCCGGTACGCCTCTGAATGAAGCTCGTACCTCACCAAGAGAGCTTTTTTCAATGCCTGATAGTCATCTTGCTCTCCGGCCGGAAGTTTATTAAAAACTTCGTAGGCGGCTCCTCTTAGGCCCTGGGAAAGTTTCAAGTTCCACTTCCGTTCTTCAAGTCCAAACCCTGTTGCAAAGCGTTCGAAGCGGTCTAAAAAGGCGTCCATGGTATCGTTCCTTTCTGAAAAAGGTTCCAGCGGAAAGTTCATGGCATTGGGTGGTGCAGGTTGCGAAGTAGGCACACCATCTGAGCGGGGTGAGTGCCCTCCATCAAAGTTGGAAGCCGCTGCACTTTTTGCCAGCTCTATCTGATTGGTCTGTCCCTGGATTTCCAGTTGCTTCATGTTAAGTGCATGCTCTGCTGCTTCTTTCCGCTCCGCTGCTTCTGCTGCGGCTTTCCGCTCTGCTGCTTCTGCTGCGGCTTTCCGCTCCGCTGCTTCTGCTCCGCTGCTTCTGCTGCGGCTTTCCGCTCCGCTGCTTCTGCTGCGGCTTTCTCCTTCTCCATTGCAAGTTTCTGCACTTCCATCTCTCTTGCATGGAGTTTATCAGTCTCCTCACTCACAAATTTCATCAGATCTTTTCCACTTAACCCGTATTCACGCCCTGCCTCCATTAAACTAGTCCTAATTTTTGCGGCATCTGCCATGATAGGCAGTATGGGTTCACGAAGGAAAAAAATTGGCAGTGACCTCCAAGCAAATTGTTTGACTCGCACAAGTAATTATCTCTTAAAACCTTCTAGGTTTAAATTAGTAATCAAGTTCAAATAGTTCTTTTAAAAAAATCACTCACTCAGCATATTCTGAAAATTATATAACAGATTATCTCGAAGTTTTCTATGAAAAATTTGCTAAATATTTATGATAAAATTTCTCCAGCAGTTACTGAAAAATTTTTTTTTCAGTTTTCTACAGTATCCTCTGTTCTCAAAAAGTGCTTACTCTGTCCGTTTGATACTCACTTTAAAATGTATCACTCGTGCTTTAGAGATATAAATTATCCCCCATATGAAATAGACAAATTATAGTAAGAGTCAGTCTAGAAGGTAATCCCTCAAAATGCCAACAAATTTTGCAATTATCGCAACTGTATAGCAGGGATGAAAATGTGATTTATCACCCTTCTAAGTCCGGGTTCACTAATCCCAAGACGAGTCCACAATTGTCGTGTGGTGAGTACTGGGGCAACTACAACAGTAGTTTTTGCCAGGAATAGTCTATGAGATATAGATATAAGGTCTCTAGAAATTGGCTCGTTAAGAAATAATAAAGACCTATTCGAGATAGGGACAAGAAGACAGGAATGCGAATGCTTTCCACTAGACAGTGTTTTCTAATTAATTATGGAAAGAGTTCTGTTTCCCCACGACCTTAGCTTCTGCCCTTAGATCCCGTAAAGAAAAAGCCCCCAACCTCATCTGAGTAGAGAAAGGTTCCTATAGGTGAATATGTAACACCGACAGCACGAGTGATACATTAACAAACTCTTGATAATGATCAACCGATCGTTGGGTTTATTAATGAAATATCCACACATATAGGGTTAGTAATGGTTAGAACGTGATGATGGTGAAAGACGATTCACACAAAACACACAGATGAGATAATAAAATTACAGTTAATTAAGTAATAGTTAATTAAGAATGAACTGGTGTAAAGTGAAATGATGATGTGATATGATACGTGTTACCAAAATGGTGAGTACTCTACACAGTCCATGTGTCTCTAAATGCTTCTCCTAGATATGAGGATTCACATGTATGCATAAAATGTCCCAAGTTGTTATACGTTATGTCGAATGGGGTATCTCTAAGCTGAGGACGTTCTGATGAATACTGTTGTCGTACGGAGAACGCTGACGAGATATCTATGTATATTCCTTCACTGTTTGAGTATATCTCTGTAGTGTTGATCAACAGTTAATAGTTGTCATATGAACAAAAAGTCTGTTGTCTAATCTCCCGACGGTACTGGTCAGACTGGATATCTTCACGAAATGTTAGTGATATGTAGACTCATAATCTTGCGTATGTAGTCGTGATTCATATACTTTCGAGTCTGCTTCATAAAATGCGCTTAAGAGTGTGTTGCACGTGGTATAAATATGCGATTCCTCTTTTGAGCTCTTTTGCTTGACTTCAGATAATAATGATCTTTCGAGTGATTTGAATTTATGATGACTCTGTATTGAACTTGTGATAACGATGTATTGAACTTGTGAGCAAGCAGTATATGGTGACGAAAAATGCTGCGTCCACCTTCTGACTTGTGGGTGAGACAATATTCCTTCTTAATTGAGGAATGAAAGATGTCCTATGGCGAATTCTGCTAGCCAAATGTCCGTTTTTAATAACTTATTTCTGGTTAGACGTCAGACACGTTGCGTGTAGACTCAGACTTCTGATGAACTGAAGACACACAAAAGTCTTCGTAAGTTTTCACATTTAACATCACTGGTTGACTTTCATTTAAACTACTGCTCATTATTCATCTCTCTCTCTCTCTCTGAGTTCAATTCTAATGATGTTAAATATCTTGTGCATGAGAGTGTGTGCGCATGGGAGACTGTGATGATGATGATAACGGTGAAATATGAAATATTAATTACCTCCTATCATCCTATCATCTTCTAGGAAAATCTTCTGATTTTATTAATCAGTTATGCCAAGAATTATTTGAAACTTTATCTTTCGCACATTTTAGCTGTGAGGTTAAAATAAACAAAAATAAGAAAATGTATTTATAAGTATAAGATCTACTAACCTTCTTTTCCCTTCGCAAAATCCTTTAAGAACACAATTAATCACAGAACTGAATTATCATCCACTCTGAATAAACACATGTATTAGGCTATGCGTTTTGGGTTTAATCTCTTCCTCACAAGGTAAAAAACTTGACTGCCCCACTCTAGTAGATTATGCGGTATTATATATTTCTGGAAGTCCAATATGGGTTTCTTGTACAGCTCATACCAACCAATCATTAATGGCCCCTCTGGTCACTCATTCACAGGATCGCTCTTGTCCCCTGTCAGTTCAAACGTGGGTGTAGTTTGACCTCTGATTGTTTATTGTTCACCTGGCCAAGATGGGCGTCCAATGTGGTGTCACAGAAATTACCGCATGCCCATGTTTGATTCGGATGACCATATGTGTTTTTACCTGATTTATCACGATGCAATGTGGGCTTCAAACGATAATGTCGGGCATGTGGACTCAATCAAAGGATTTTATTTCCCCCGATGAAAGAGCAAATGTGGTTCTCTAGATACCGGTTGCGAGTAATCACAACGATGAAATAGCAAATATGGATCGCAAATGTTGCATGAAAGAGCAAATGTCGGAGAAAATACAATACGAAAGATGTAGGAAAAGATAGAGCAATAAGGCCTTTGCGCTCATTTATCACACCCGCTCAAATTTCCCTGCTTGAAAATTAACTAACGTACTCCTAAAATCTATTAATAACTACCGCATTTGAAATTTGTCTCAAGGCCACCGTAAAATCAACCGCCAACATTTTGACTAAAGAATCTGAATGTTTCTATTACACCAAGTTAAAAAGGTTACTAACCCCAAACACCCCCCCCCCCCTAATATTTATAAACGAACGGCGTAAAAATTAACAACCAATCGGATTGTTACCTCGTTTTATAGTTACGATAAAATTTTGGTTGGAGTGAGAAAAATGTCTAATACGAGGTATATGTTTTTACCAAAAATTAAATAATTTATTCCTCAAAAACTAAAGAGAATTAAAAGGAAAGAGATATCTGGAATTGTAGCGTTGATATTGATTAACATAATACCATAAAGATTTCCCATTAATAAAACTATCTTGACGTAGAAACATTTATTTTATTAATATTTTCAGTTCGGGAAAAAGCACAATTTATTACTTAAAAATTACACAGATGAAAACAGTGAGAAATAAATACAGGAAACCTATAGGGGTAGATAGAGGACAGCTGGCCGTTTAATAATCAATTTAGATATTAAAAATCGGTCTATAAATAACTGAGACATATCATCTCAGCCCGTAACCCGTCATGGGTCGTAGGGGTGCCATGGTGGAAGCATCAGCAGACAGGGTCCTCCACTGCTCTCTATCCTCAGCAATGCGTACAAGTGTGGAAAAACCGTGTCCTGCCCATTCTTTGATGTTATCAGTCCAGGATTTTCTCTGCCTTCCTCTTCTCCGTTTACCTTCGACTGTTCCCTGAAGGATCGTTTTCGAAAGGGAGTCATGACGAGTTACATGCCCAAACCAGGCAAGCTTTCGACGTTTCACTATTGACAAAAGTGGTTCTTGGAGGCCTGCATAGGTGTTTATCTTCTCTCTAACATAGACATTTGTTTTGTGCTCTTTATAGCAAATGCGCACAATTCTTCTATAACATTTATGCTCGAAAGCCTGAATCCTTCGCTCCGTATCTGCAGTGAGTGTCCAGCCCTCACACCTATACAAGAGAATAGATAATACAAGTGATTTGTATAATTTGATCTTCACAGGAAAACTGATGTTACTTTTCCAGGTCACATTCAACCTTGTCATGGCAGCTGAGGCCATCTCAAGTCTTGTCTTGATTTCTTTAATTGATCTGCCATCACTACATATAGTGGACCCGAGATATTTAAAGGTGTTAACTTCTTCTAACGTTTGCCCATTTAACGTAATGTTGGTCGGAACATGTTTCTTATGGCTATTCACCAATATCTTGCTTTTTTCTATATTAATTTCTATCCCATACGTTCTTGTTACTTTCTCCAGTCTAGAGGTAAGGTCTTGAAGTTCTGCTTCTGATCCAGCTATCAGATCAATATCATCAGCAAAACGTAGGTTGCACAGAGGTCGGCCTCCAATCGATATGGTTGATTTATAATCGTAGAGAGCCTCCTGCATAATATGTTCTAGATATATATTAAAGAGCACTGGTGACAGGATACATCCTTGGCGAACTCCTACAGTTGTTTTGAAAAATTCTCCAATGTCGTTGCTTGCAAAAACAGCACTGCTTGCGTCCTTGTATAGTGCTTCAATGATATCTATGATGTTGGCATCAAAATTGAATTTTCTCATTACTTGCCATAAGCCTTCATGCCAGACTCGATCGAAGGCTTTTGTGAAATCGATGAAGTTATGGTATAAATCGAGACATATAATATATGAATAAAATCAGACGAGCGAACACACTGGACAACGCTCAATGTTTAAGGTCCAAAATTAGTTAATTTTTTTGACGCGTCTTTTGATTGGCTGGTTGGAATTGATAACTTTTAACCCTGCTTGGATAAGTCCGCCATTTGAAAAAAACTTAAACACAGAAAGGTTGAGAGCAGATGCAAAGCGTTGGTGACAAATGCCTTTGCCGTCTGGACGACACAGCAGTCTGGAATTGAGCCATTTACTGCTAGCCAATCCTGTGATTGTGTGATTATTCTTTACTTGCGGGTTATATTGCCTATTACTTAGTGGTGGCAGGAAACCTGGTGCAGGCACACCTTGTGTACATTGAAGCCTCAGTAAAGCTGCATGCTGCCTCTGTGGTCAGAAGACAACTCTTGTGTTGACCTTGCATAGTCTACAGTCATCCACCTCAGACAGGCTGTCAGGTCAAGTCCCTTTAAATGGGCATATGAGATCTCATCTTAACAATTTCCACAACCAGAACAGAAATTTCTGTGGGCGTGATGATACCGACAGACCCTCACATAATTGACTCTTGGTTATAGAAAGTATTACATCAGACTGTGGGATACACATACAGTGACACTTTAATATACCAGTTATGGACAAAGGGTCTTCTTTATTTATTTATATGTTGTAAATAAAATTTTCTTGATTTGAAAACATTCCTGTCCCAAAAGAATTGAGGTACAGAAAAATAAAAAAATTGTAATATATTAATATAACTTTACCAACAGTCTTACTTACTTCACTTTTATTGAGTTAAAGTTATGTTTGACATTGTTCATACATCAATAGATACATTACCCTAGACACTTGCCACACAACATCACAGAGATTATTTTACACAGAGTGAGATCTTAGAGAGGTAGCGGATAGGGACCCTGACATCATCATCATCAATTAGACTCAGGGAACTTACACAGCTGGACCTCACTTTGTTTACCCTTAGTGTAGTAACATCAATAACCTCTCACATTACCACACCCGGGATCCAACTCAGTATTATAAAATTGACTGTTACAAGTGAATAATGCATTACAACACTGGAAAAGGGGGGGGGGGGAATCGCCTTGAACAATAATCCCTACGCTGGCTCTGTCTGTGACATTATAGTGGACAAAATAGCAAAGACGGTCCACAGCTAGTCACACGCTTGATAACATAGAAACTGTTGTGCCGCCGATGTCTGCAGAATACACGACATAATGATATACAAAATTGTATGTCATGGTAAAATATTACGGAAGAATCTCACACGTACTATTTTAAAAATAATAAGTTATCATAATACTTCAATCCATCACAAAAAATTAGGGAGCATTGTCTTACATCGAATTTTAAATTATTTGACATACCCACCTATTTAAATATTCTAGTAAGCCGTGGAGTTTTGAAAGGCACTTTAAGTGTGCCGCGAAGTGAAATAGGTTGCACAGCACTTTTATAGAGGACAAAATAACAAAGATGGTTCACAGCTTGCTATACACTTGATCACATGGAAACGCAGTAGCGCATCAAAATAGCAGTAAGCCTTAATAAACCTGATTCTTTGACTAAAAAATGGATATTAAATATAAATTAAAAGAGAACAACCTACACACCGTGCTGCCCTTCAAAACGTGTATACACTGATTAGACTACGCAGGCTTGGCCATGTCCGCCGCATGGAAGACGGTCGCATCCGCAAAGATATTTTCTACAGACAACTGGCAGATGGCAAAAGATGTTCATGTCCGCCGCATGGAAGACGGTCGCATCCGCAAAGATATTTTCTACAGACAACTGGCAGATGGCAAAAGATGTTCATGTCCGCCGCATGGAAGACGGTCGCATCCGCAAAGATATTTTCTACAGTCAACTGGCAGATGGCAAAGGATGTTCAAAGATGTGTACAAGTGAGACATGAGGGCGCTGGACATAAATCCAGCAACCTGGGAGGATGAAGCTGCTGATCGCACCAAGGGGTGATGCTCCCTACGGCGCCACCTCAGATTGGGAGAAAAGAAGCTCTCACAACAAGTAGAAGAGAAAAGAACGCGCCAAAAGAAACACCAGGTAAAAAAAGCAGCTGAGGTGCTATCACCTCAGGTGCGCATTCCCATAGTCAGTTATGACTGAGGGGCTATTGCTACTACAGTACTAAGACAAACGAGAGACAAACTGTCATGCTGAAACTGATTGGACACGAGCTGCCAGAGGAAAAAAAGCTCAACGCATCTTGGCATGTCATTGGCCAGCAGACTTTCATGGGAAAAAAATGGATACGTGCCAGCAAAAAAAATAAAAGATAACCAGCGAATGCCCCATATAAAAACACTAGCAGACTATCATATACTGAAACTGTTATTTACATGAAATGTTAAACTGGCACTGAAATTTGGAACACTTGTGTAGGCAACCGCTTCAAAATCCAACTTCGAAAGAACAGCCAGGAATAAAAAATCAGGTTGAGAGATTCATTACTGGAGCAATAAATGACGTTATATCATAACTACAGCAGGCAGAAAACAATTGATTGGCTCATAAACCATCCGATGAATGCAAACTGAAAGGGTATTGTCGGGATAGACTCCAGAGAAAACTGCCTTGCACAAAAATCAAAATAGCTTGCCCACATTATTCCAGACCATACACAAAGACAGAGCCCATGGCGGTAAGCAGCACGTTCCCACCACGGAGGAGAACACTTTGTTGTTTTGAAAAGGTGATGGGTGGAGAGCAGGCACTTAACAGCTGACCATTATTGCCTCTCCTCGTTCTATCTTGGTCTACCCAGCTCAACCTGAAAATTGGTTATAATTGGGGTATTTAGTGTCATTTTATTTACTAATTCTGTATTAAACTTAAAGAACTATTGTCTTTTGCAGTTGCTGGTTTTAATTTATATTAGTATTTGTCATTTTATTTTCAGTTTTGTATTGTACATAGATAACTATTGACCTTTGCACTTGGTTTTAATTTTATTAGTATTTGTTCTTTTTGAGTTGGTGTGTTTTTTTTTTTTTACACCTCGTTGTCTTTCCTTGTCCTATGAGTAGTTAGTAAGTTTGCTAATTTTTCTGTTTTGTTGTTGTTGTTTTTTTTATTTTTATTAATGATTTGTTAATTTGTGTTGCTTAATTTCTCTTTGGTTGAATGTCTTTTCTGAAGTATTATTGTTGTTATTATTACCAACATTGTCACTGTTATTAACCTTATATATTTTCCTTTGTTTTATGTATATATCTTTTAAGTATTGTTTGGGCTTCCCCTGGGGCATCTATACTTAAACCCTTATCACCTGTCATGTCTATATTGTGATTTCTAAAGTATGTTTTTAATTCTAGCCTCTGTTGATCGTATTTTCTACAGTGGATCAGGTAGTGGTCTATGTCATTTTCTTCCTGACATTCTTGGCAGTGTGGTTCCTCTATCATAAAGTACGCTGCACCGAGACGGAGATGCCACAGCTTTTTGTTCGAGGGTACCTTTAGTTCTTCTCTGACCTGGCACGTCCTTGTTGGTTCTTTCGGCAGTTTGAACGCGTGTCTGCCTTGTCTACTGTTCTTCCATGTTGTCTCCCATTCCTCGTTTATAGTTAGCTTCACTTGACTCTTGATCTCCGACCTTCCCAGTCCTGCTCTTATATTGTTTTTACTTATTCTTCCATACTTGGCGTTCTGGTCTGCCAACTCGTTACAGCTATACCTATGTGTGCTGGAACCCACACTAACCTCACACTACATCCTCTGTTTCCTAGTGATGTTTTAATTGCAAGAATTTCTTCCTTTATGTCTGGCCGGCTACATTTACCTGGGTGTTCTAGTGCTTGTAGTGATGATAGTGAGTCTGTAAACATCGTAACAGCTTCTGGTGGGTTATCTTCGATTATTTCTTAACTTTTTATAATTTCTACCATCTCTGCGGTAAAAATCGAAACCCCTTCAGTTACACTGTAGCTCTTCTTAATTCCACACTGTGGTATTACTACTCCTGCACCTAGTTGCCCACTGTCACCCTTGAATCCATCAGTGTAGATGGCCAGACTTTGTTTTGTAAGATGATTAATGAACTTTCTACTTATCGTTTTGGCTTCCTTATCTTTAATGTTTTGTTTGATTTCTTCAGTAAGTGAGTAGTCTATGATTGGTGTTTTTAGTTCCCAGGGTGGTATTGTGCTTCTCTATTTATTACTATTGTTAATTGTGTTTGACAGTTCTTTGAACTGTGTTAGATCTTCTATAGTTCTCCACCCTGTTGGATATCTTGCTTTATTTAAGGGGACGTCCCATACAGTTGGTTGGCTTTTGACAAATGCTTTATGTGCTGGGTGGGTCACTTCTTGTGATACTTTACTCCAATAATTTAATCTTAGTTCTTTCCGTCTTAGACCAAGGGGCGGTATGCCAAGAGCTACTTCTAGTGCTTCTACTGGTGTTGATATAAATGCACCTGTCATGGTTCTTATGGCTGCATTTTGAATTCTGTCTGGTTTTGCTTTGTTAGAAGCTGCAGCTGAATCATAGACTATGCTGGCATAATCTAGTTTCCCCCAGATGAAAGACTTGTAGAACATAAGCATTATTTTATTGCTGGCCCCCCCTTTCCCCCCCCCCCCCCCCCCCATTCACTACTTTTTACTATCCTTAGTATATGTAGGGGTCTCCTACAGCTTTCTACTAAATTGTGTATATGTTTATTCCAGTTTAGTTGTTTATCTAAAGTTATGCCCAGAAATCTAGTTGTTGAGGAGGTACATATGTTCTGTCCTCTAATGGTTATATTAATTTAATTTAATTTTTTTTTTTAAGTTCCTTTGCTGAATATCATACCTACTGTTTTGTTTACATTAATTTGGAAGCCCCAACTTTTCATGCACTCTGAAACATTGTCTATTTGTTTTTGAAGTTTTTGGTAATCATGGTCCAAGTTTTTTCCAGATCGTCAAATGGCACAGTCATATGCAAATTGTAATACTGCATTCTTAATGTAGTTAAATTCATCTGCTAAATCATTTACAGCTAGAGTGAAAATTGACGGTGAAATCACTGATCCCTAAGGAATCCCATTCTGTTGTTCATATATTTCTGACTTATCATTGTTCACCCATACAGCAAAAAATACCTGTCCTCTAAAAAGTTTTCTAGATACTTATAGGTTTTACCAGTGATGCCAATCTTTTTTATTTTTTAAAGAGCTCCATCTCTCCAGCATTCATCATATGCTCTAGCGGCATCCAAAAAGACTGCTACTGTTTTCTCTTTCCTCTTGAACCCTAGCTTTACATCGTGTTCTAATCTTACAAGCTGGTCTACTGTACTTCTGTCTGCTCTAAACCCTGACTGGGTTGGGCTATATAACTGATTTTTTTCCAGGTAGAATTTAACTCTTTTGTTAACAATAGTTTCCAGTATTTTGCCTAGTTGTGATGTTAAGCCCATCATTGTTTTGTTTTGTTTTTAAATTATGGTTAAATTGCTAAAGTTTCACATCATTTTATTTATATACTGTACTCTCATTTTTTTTCTTCATTTTCTCTGATGGGTCATAACTTTTACATTTATTTTTTAGATTAATAAGAAAAATTCCTCCTTTCATCTTTCAACTTCCCAAGAAGCATAGGCCTTCAAGAAAGCTATACCAAATCTTCCTGTCACGTGCCATCAGCTCAAGGTCTTTCCATGTCTTCCTACTCCCTTCTGTCTCCAGTTCTCTTCTCCATATGTACTTTGGTCTTCCTCTATCTCTCTTACCCTGGGGATTCCAGAACAAGGACTGCCTTGTAATGCTATCAACATGTATTCTCAATGTGTGTCCTCCAGCGCCAGATCCAAACCTCAGAAATGAGGTATCTGAGGCAGGTGGTTGAAGTAACAAGAAGAGACATGGTCCGCAACCAGACGATACGTCAAGGCCTAAAATCCCACCCCCTGCAGACCCAAGTAGAACAGTCCCAACTAAGATGGTTTGGCCATGTTTGCAGAATGGGAGAAGATCGGCTACCACGACAAGCATGGGCAACACCGAGCCAGGGATCCAGACCCCAGGACGACCCAGAGTCCGCTGGGAGGACAACATTAGACAATCTTTGAAGGACTGAGGACTAGAATGGAACCAGGCCAGGAGGAGGACAGCCGATAGGATAGTCTGGTGCTCTCTCTTCCAAACCTCTACACCTCACGGTAGAAGGGGAACAACTAAGTAAGTAAGTGTCCTCCAGCGTCTTCTTCTCATCTCTTAGTCCACTGGTGCTTGTCTGGTTCTTGTCATCAGTTCCACATTAATGATCTTGTCATCAGTTCCACATTAATGATCTTGTCATCAGTTCCACATTAATGATTTTGTCATACCACTTCAATCCTTCTATTCTAAGCAAGCAGACATTTATGAAAGTCTGTAACTTTTTGGTTGTTGTTTTTGTTGTTCTCCATGTTTCAGAGCTTTTTTAATTGATCTCGAATGAGTTTTTATATATAGGGTACATGCAGATTTATAATTTTATTTGTGAGTTGTTCTTCCAAAAAATGATAGATTCTTCATACTTATTGTGTTGTGTATATTTTTTTCAGATCGCTTTGGTTATAGTCAGGGCAGAAAACACAAGAAAACAGAAACAGGAACTTGTGTTCTACAATGCTTAATACCACCAATGCTGCTCAGACACTTTCTACAAGTTACTTTGCCAAACCTTAATGTGCTGTAATTCCAGCTGCCCTCTTTTGACATAACTCTGACTGAACTTCATTTGCAGAACACAATGTACTGAACTTCAGACATACACTTATGTCTTGAAGCTGACACAACTTCTTAGGATTTGTCCTAGAAATTCTGATATTTCGACACTAAAATACAGTGACTTTGGTTTCATTGCTCGCACTCCATCCTTGATTGCAGACAAGTCCATCTGAAGAAAGATGAAGTTTGACGATATTGTTAAGAGTCTTGGTGAGTTCGGAACATACCAAAAGCGGGTCTATTTCCTGCTATGTCTGGCATGCATGTCATGTGGAATCCAGGTCATGTTGTCAGTCTTCACGCTGGGAGTTCCAGATCACAGGTGAGTTGGTGGTTTACAGTATTTTGCTTGTTAATATTACACTAGTATCAGTTCTTTGCTGCAGCAGATGATATCCTGAAAGAGGAGAGTGCACTATTGAGACTTATTTCATATTAGAATAAAGAAATGCACATTCTTTGGGCATGTTATGAGAAGAGGAAAGCTAGAGAATACATTGTGATAATAGGAAAGATTGATTGAAAAAAGACTTAGAGGGTGATAGAGAAATGAGGCACCATTATTACTACATGTAAACTAGTTTTAATTATTTTATTAATGTTACCATTATTGTTTCCTCGCCATTCAGGCAAAACTCTCCGATTTTAAATATGTTCAAATTTTAAGTTCTTTTATTTATCCTCAAACGTCGCCCGGGTTTGATTTCATAGTGTTGGTTATTTATCATTTTAAACATAATGTTAATTTTAAGTTCTTTTGAGTTTTTTCTATAATTTCAAGCCCCCCTGCCCCAGCATTTAAGTATGCCATAGCTGTTTTAATGTGCTGATTGTTTCTAGAATCTTCTGTATTTCTTCATTGCAATTACTCATAGATGTGCTGTGCCAGATCTCCCTAATGACACATACACCATTATAAGTGATGCACACGCTGAGCTTATAAATGCTTCCATTCCATTGGATGATACATCTGGGAACCGCTTTTCTCAGTGTTCTATCAAAACATTGGATGAGGCAACAGGAAAGATCATGGAGCAAACCTGCACAAAATGGGTCTACGATGACTCTGTCTTTCAATCAACTGTTGTTACTAAGGTAATCTTATTAAGAGTTACAGTTACTGTTTGCCTTCACACAAGCATCATCATCATCATTCGTAATTTTCATTTGTGCTTGTGATGGTATTACCTCCCCTGCTTTGCAGTAGTGGTCCAACAGTGGCCAAAACTCAAGAGTATCTAATATAGGCCTTCAAAGGTGTCTACCTTCACACACGATTACTCTTAGCAGCGATGTAGATAGAAGGGTAATGAAATTCTACCACAGAGGGAATCTTCATAAGATATTCAGATAAGCGAAAACAATGCTGCTTTGGCTGAGCACGTTAATTCTAGAATCTTTGTGAAGAATTAAGCAATGATTAATTTTAGCTCGTTAAGCCCCCACTTCTGATTTATTCAGTGGAATTCTTATTATTCTGGTATAGCTCTGTTTAGAGTGTGTGTAGTAAATTGACTGAGACAAACATGCAGTACATTTAAAAGGATTAAATCGAAGTTAAATTTGTAAAATTACAAATAACAAAATTTAATAATCACTTAAATTTTAACAGTTTGAAAATAATTGAATAGTTTAGAAGAAAAGTTTCATCATTGATTGGTAATAGAGACGATGAAAAAAAGTTCACTTTGGCAGCGTATATTTTGTACTTAGCTGCCAATAGTAGTTTCTGCCCCTGCTGATGGGTTCTGTTTACGCTGCTTTCGCTCATCGCTGGTCAAGGTTGTAGGATGTAGCTTGTTTCCCAGAAATGTCAAGGAGAGTATACAAAGGTGGTCCCTTGTCTTAAAGCTTAGGCCACTGTTCCCTTCTTGTTCCAGAGATAGTACTTTCTGCTGGTCCCACCAATAACTGTGATAAAGAATAGAAACATAACGCTCTTCTTAGTATTCCGCTTCCCGACACATACTTATGTGTCCCCTTTCTTCTATTCTACCATCTCATTTATCTCAGAATTTACCCTCGATGAGAATTAAATTTAATACCTCGGGGTAAAACTTTCTTTTTACAATTAAATTGAATAGCTTTAGCTTTACATTACATTTAAATGAAAAGGTTACTAGCTCAGATAGAATATGTTTACATTTACATTTCCACTGGTTAAAAAGTGTTCACAATATAAATTGAATATGTTTTCATTTATGTTTACACTGATTTGAAAAGTTTGAAACTTCCATTAATTTTAAAGTGTATATGTTAACATCAACATTTACACTGGTTTGAAACTGTAAGTATTATAATTAGAATGTACATCATTTCTTCATCTTTTCCTCCCTGTTGCACATGGAACCTGGGACTACTTTAGGCTTTTAGTTCTCTTTACGAAACTAGCAATAAAGCAGTCACCAGCCCTTGGCAGTGATGGTTCATGAAATCATCATTCTATATGCTGAGGTTGCCAGCCTCAAATAACTAGGACATTCACTAGCGATTTTCACATATTAATATTCATATGGTAATATACTCTCCTTGACATTTTTGGAAACAAGCTATATATATATATATATATATATATATATATATATATATATATATATATATATATATATATATATATATATATATATATATATATATATATATATATATATATATATATATATATATATATATATGTATATATGTATATGTATATATATATATATATATATATATATATATATATATATATATATATATATATTAGTTCACATGTTAGTAATGTAAAATGACAACTTACACCAATCCTGGCTCACAGACTTCTTTGCTCAGATGGATAAATGAGACTTGAATCAGCCTCTTACACGCGTCTGGGGTGTCGTTTCTTTAATAAGATAATTCCTTCTCTGACTCTGTGTGTTTCAGTTTCTTCAGATATTCCGGTTTTCCTTATTTAAAATGTTAGAGATTTTCTTGGCTGAATTGTAAGTCCTGATGAATACTCCAATACAAGGTATCCGGTCTGATAAATAGAAATTCTGAATTCTAACACTGGCAAGTCTGGTGTCTTTGGCAAGCGTGAATCTCACAGTGAACTAGACTGACTGAAGCATCAGGTTATATTCACAGTCCTACCTCGTTCTGTTTGTTATGGAGCTCAAATGATCAGCCAGTCTGATTTGAATATTTTGCATGACTCATCTAGCAAAATTTCAAACATAATTTTCTGAAAATGGGCTGTAAACATCCAATTGCCCTGTGTACCAACTCACAAATGCATTGGTAACCTCACACGACAATGTGTGAAAGATGTAACAAATGATTACTTTCATGTAAAGTAATCTCTTTGTAACAGTGGGTATCAGAAATGAATATGTCATGCTTGGCTGTCCAGAATGTGTCGCACAGATGATTAATCTCTTATCTGTTGCACCCCCTGGCCTAATCTTAGCAAAGCTTTGCCGCACTCTGGCAAACATGATAGATTATCACCAACAAGGGGTGTCAGATATTTGAACAAACAAACTCTCTGCTACATAACAAAAAGAAAGAAAAGGGTGCGACTCGGAAAAAATTGCATTAAAATCAGTACAAAAATGTAACTGATACTGCCGTAGTGAAAGAGAGATTGAGAGGGGCTGCCCCATTCTGTCACAGTGCTCCTTACAGAGCATGGAACCATAACTGTAGTTGTTCCCCTTGAAGGAAGCCTACATTAAGCATTCACATGCTCTTGCAGCAGCGGTTTCTTTGGTTATTTGTTTTACATGAGGAGGTTGCCAGCCCCAAGCATAGCCTCATATTAACTGTCTTGTAGACATGCCTGAGGGTCCACTATTTCCTTCTGTGCCTCTTCAGAAAACCCTGGGACCTACACGGGGCACACAAACATCACAAAATGTATAAATCTGGGACCTACACGGGGCACACAAACATCACAAAATGTATAAATCCGTGAGAAAATGTTCTAAGGTAAAGTTTACATGAGGTGAATGAAAATAGGTAGTATGTTAGTCAGAGCCGGATTAACGTAGTAGCACAAGTAGCATATGCTACGGGCCCCGCGCTTTTAGGGGCCCCGCGCCAATAAATATGTACATAATTTTTTGGTCATCTTCTAATACGAGCGTTGATGGGAAGGAGCGAAGCTCCTGACCGGGTTGGAAGGAAAGTCCACTGACCCCCCAGCCTCGCAATGACCTGTCATTGGGCCAAAAGAGCTGGAAAGCTCGAGTGCCGCTGGTTAGAAAGAAAGAAAAAAAAAATACGAGCGTTAAACCAATGATCTTGTGATTTATGCCATCTTTAGCGCCTTTTCATTTGGTGTCACGAAATTGTGAGAGAAAGAGCATAAGAGGGTGACTTTGTGTGACCCTTCATTATTTTAATCTTAACTGTTTGCGGACGGAAGCCATTTAAGTGGCGTTGAAAATTTGGTCACGTTTGAACGGAAGCCACATTTTTGGCTCTAGGCGACTGCCCCTCTAATTTTGTTTCGTTCTTTGTGAAACGAATTTGCATTAACAATAAAAATTAGAATTTAGGAAACGGAATCTTCCTGTTTTAATTGAGGTATACGGCGTGCTCGCACTCTCTTTCGATCTTGATTAAAATTTCTTGATTTGTAAGGTTAGAAAACTCAAAAAATGAGCAGTAGACACAGAGATATTGGACGTAATTATGCTTCTGGAAGTGAAAAACGTAAAGCGAAGGAAGAAAAAGAAAGAAGAGATCAGCTTGTGATATCAAAAACACGTAAGCTGACAGAATATTTTGATGTTCATGGTGGTGGTACTCTAACCGCTGAAGCTGGAAGTACATGAACAACTAGTACTAGTGCACGCTGTGCAGTAGAAAACATACAGCAGAACCCAGTATACACTGAGTCTGAATGTGAAAGAATAAGTGAAACGAAGAAGTACTCTAATGATATTGGTGACTGGCCGAACAATATAGATGACTGTGAGCGTGAATATTGCATATCCAAGGGAAGTGAAAAATGTCAACATGTTGATAGTGCCTTCTCTTCATCCGTGCGATTGTATGACACTGAAAAGAAAACTCGATACTGTCAGAAGTCTTATTTTACACATATTCATAAACTTACAAACAAGCAACATGCAAGAAAATGGTTATGCTATTCAGAAAGTAAAGGGCGCCTATTCTGTTTCCCATGCAAGCTTATGAGTTCAGAATGTTCATCAAAGTTTACTGTGGAAGGATTTAATGACTGGGAAAATGCAAGCAATCTATTGCGTCGACATGAAGAAAGCTCCTCACATAGATAAGCTTTAATTTCACTGTTGATGCGTAAAAACAAAGGTGAACGTGTCGATTCCCATCTTGTGAAACAAATGGACATTCAAGAAAAGTATTGGCACAAACTTCTAGAGCGAATAATTGAAGTTGTGAAGTTTTTAGCAGAACGAGGCCTTTCATTTCGTGGCAGTGATGAAATTGTTGGGTACCCTTATAACGGGAATTACTTTGGGTTGTTAGAATTACTGGCCAAGTTTGACCCTTTTCTGGCAGAGCATATAAGTACTCATGCAAACAAAGGAAACTCCGCCCATGCCGGTCCCAAGCCCGGATGAAAAAGGAGGAGGGCGGCCTGCATGGAGGCCGTAAGGAGGCAGCCCCTCCACCATGCAAAGGCACAACAGGCCAATCACCTGTTTGTCTTAAACTATGATTACGAGAAATACAAGAGAGAAAACCGGACTGATTCTAAAGGCGACGAACTGGAACGGACTACGGACTACGACTTATGGAACTTGGAACACAAGAAGTATAAATGGGAAGGAAGAGGAGCTGGTGGAAGAGATGAGGAAAGCAAAACTAGAAATCCTGGCTATAACAGAAACGAAGAAAAAAGGACAAGGAGTCATGGATCTCGATGGCAACACGTTGCTCTACAGTGGTGTACCCATATCTGAAAGAGCTAAAGGGGGCGTGGGTTGCATTGTGGCCCAAAATCAAAAAGATAGTATCAAGGGATGGAACTTTGTCTCGGAGCGCATTATGGTTGTAAAACTAAAAGAAGGAGAAACCATAGTCAACCTGGTCATAGTGTATGGGCCAAATGAGGATGAGAGAGCAGAGGTCAAGGAGGAATTCTTCGAGCTGCTTCAAAGGACAGTGGATGACTGCCTAGATGAAGTTATCATGCTCGGAGATTTTAATGCCAGAGTTGGAAATGACCATGCTAGATGGGGTGGCGTTATCGGAAGATATGGAGAAGATACTCTCAATGACAATGGAAAGCGACTCCTTAGATTCTGCAGTGAGCAGAATCTGATCATTACAAACACAAAGTTCCCCCATAAGCGCATACATGCATACACTAGATGTGAACCAACCAAGAATGAGAAGTCAGTGATCGACTATGCCATTGTTCGGAGAAGCTCATTCAGATATGTCCGAGATGCAAGAGTCTGGAGGGGGCCAGAGATTGGAAGTGATCACTACCTGCTAACAATCAAACGAACAACTGAAAGAGTTGCTCAGCCTAGGAACTGCCCAACATCACGCAAGAAACCAAGTAAACGAGCAGGAGAAATGAGCATTAGGACCTACAAGCTGAGAGAGCCAGAAATTAAGACCAGATATCAGGGGCTTATTGCTACAGCAGTGAGCAACACAGAAGAACGACCTGATGACTTGGAAACCCTCTGGAATAAATTCAAGGATATCATAAAGACAGCTGCTGCAGAAGCATGCGGTGAAGTCCGACTTGGGAACCAGAGAAAGAGGACACCTTGGTGGACAGAGGAAGTCAAAGAGAAAATAAGAGAGAAGAAAATGGCATGGAAACAATACTTAGGAGCTAAAAACACAACAGGACAAATGGAAAAATATAGAGAATATGTGATACTCAGAACAGAAGCAAAGAACAAAGTGCTAGCAGCAAAACAGAAGTCCTGGGAAGAATTTGGAGAAAAGCTAGAAAAAGATGCACAAGAAAACCAGAAATTGTTCTATAAGACCCTAAAGAACATGAGGAAGGAAAAACAATGCCCTCTCAAATTTATAAAGGACAAGCAAGGCAAATTGCTTACTGCCCCGAAGGAAGTAATGGAAAGATGGAAAGAATATTTCTCAGAACTCCTGGATGGTGAGCATGGTGAAGCAACAGAAATGATAACCACTAGCACAGAAGAGAAAACCAATGATGGTGAAGATGACATAAAGATGGAAGAACTGAGGGCAGCACTAGAGAAAATCAAGATGGGCAAAGCAGCAGGGCATCTGGAAAAGGCGTTTGACAGAGTCCCCTGGAGCAAACTTTGGGACTGTTTGGCAAGGAAGAATATTCCAGCACCTCTGATTCATGCTATACAGAGCTTCTACAAGTCTTGCAGAAATTATGTGAGGACAGCAAACCATAAGTCAGAAGAGTTCAGGACCACCACTGGTGTAAGACAAGGTGATATCCTGTCACCTTATCTTTTCATACTCCTCATGGACGATGTCATCAAGGCATGTAAGGAGAGAACAAGAAAGTATTCAGTGGGGTACTGGAAGATGAGACAGGTCTATATTTCGGAGCTGGCATTTGCTGATGATGTTGCCCTGATTGCTAAATCAGAGGCACATCTCCAATCCAACCTGCAAGTCTGGAAGGAAGAGCTGGAGAAGAGAGGGATGGTCATAAGCAGCTCTAAAACAAAATCCATGGTGATATCACGAGAAGAAAGAAAACATCAGATTAAGTTGGGAGAACAGGTCCTGGAGCAGGTCGACCACTTTAAATATCTCGGAGCTATTATAGACCGAAAGGGAGGCATCAAAGAAGAGTTGGCCACTCGAAAAGCAGCGGCTGGGAGACTTTTTCAGGCCATAAATCGTGGATTCCTCAGCAAGAAAGAGGTTGGTAAGAAAACGAAGATGGCTGTATACCGCTCCACCTATGTCCCAGTTTTGACATATGGATGCGAGTCGTGGGCAATGACTACAACCCACAAAAGCCAGATCCAAACCTCAGAAATGAGGTATCTGAGGAAAGTGGTTGAAGTAACAAGAAGAGACATGGTCCGCAACCAGACGATACGTCAAGGCCTGAAATCCCATCCGCTGCAGACCCAAATAGAACAGTCCCAACTAAGATGGTTTGGCCATGTCTGCAGAATGGGAGAAGATCGGCTACCACGACAAGCATGGGAAACAAAGAGCCAGGGATCCAGACCTCCAGGACGACCCAGAGTTCGCTGGGAGGACAACATTAGACAATCTTTGAAGGACCGAGGACTAGAATGGAACCAGGCCAGGAAGAAGACAGCTGATAGAATGGTCTGGCGCTCTCTCTTCCAAACCTCTACACCTCACGGTAGAAGGGGAACGACTAAGTAAGTAAGCAAACAAAGGATTTGGACATACATCATATCTATCTAAAACAACGTGTGAGGAATTCATCAATCTGATTGGATCCAGAATACTGGATCGCATTCTCTGTGAAGTGAAGAAATACAAGTATTATTCCGTTTCATTGGATTCTACTCCAGATATAACTAATATGGACCAGCTGACTTTGACTCTGCGCTATGTTTTGACATCTGGACCAGTTGAAAGATTTGTGACATTTTTGGATATGGAAGGTCATAGTGCTGAACAGCTTACTAAAAATAAATAAATATAGGGCCCCTTTCTTAACATATGCTACAGGCCCCGCACTAGCTTAATCCGGCCCTGATGTTAGTCTCACTAGAATAAAGGACAAGCAAACGGCCAACATTACGACCAAGAGAGCTTTATAATGACTAAAAAATAATACAGACAAGAAAGTGAGGCTTAATCTAACTGCAAAAAAATAAAAGTGAAAAAGGTTAAAAATAAAACATTATATGATTCTGCGGTAATAATTGCTGGAGTCCAGTTCCTGTAAATTTTAGCAGCGGCATTACTGGAATAACCTCCTGCAGTTATCACTATTTTTATTTCTATCCTTTTCCACTTTAACTTGAATTCATTTAGATTAGTTCTCACTTTCTTGTCTGTATTGTTTTTGCATGTCTAGTTCCCAACAAAGATCCTGTGGTTGTAATGTAGGATGTTTATTTGTCCTTTATCCTAATTAAGACTCCTTTACTACCAATATCTGCTCACCTCACTGTTGAATATAGTCTTTAGTGCGTCTCTCACTTTCTTAAGGATGTTTTTCCAGAAGTATAGTATTTACACCACAGATGCCATAGGAGATCATTTTAGGTGGCGTGGAGACAAATTTTTTTTTTAAATCATGGAGAAGAAAACTATAGAAATATTAGCACAGGTTGTGTGAGGATATGTATGGCAAGAACGTGAATGAGATAGGTGGATATGGCCAAAATAATGAAAGCTGAAGACACATATATCTTTCTGTAAGGGGACCAATTGCAGTGGTGGTTCCATGTTGTATAAGGTGCGGTTCCATGTTGTATAAGGTGCAAGAAATGAATTGATGACATGAGATTTTGTCGTCTGTTGTTCTTATATTAAAATAGCTCTTTAGAAGCTAAGAAAAGTAGAAATAATAGAAGACCAAATAAATGTGGGGATGAGTAATACAGATCAAAAGCTTAATTAAAAGAATAATAACTGTCTGCAACTAAGAATGGGCTGATAGCAGATAATTGGTGGATTTGATGTAATCTCGGACACCCTCTGGCTATCTCACCCCTTTTCACCTTGTTAACAACAGAGCAGTTATGAGAGACTTCATGTTAGTTTTTTTGTTTGTTTTTGTTTTTTTATTCTTTTCTTTTTTAATGTTTGTTTGTTTCTAACAAAACTGAAATTTTTGAGTATATTTTGAGTATACTTCTTCTTCTTCTTCTTCTTCGTTCGCCCTGAAAAGGACGGTGGTTGCGTTGTGTCTGTTTACAACGTAGCTGTGATATCTGCACCTTTCGGTCGACACATCCGACTTCTGCACGGCATTTTTTAGGACCGGGTTTGCCTTCCCATTTCGATCCACACTCGCTCAGCCAGCCTGCACAGCTGCAGACTGTTTCCAGGACCACCACGTGGAGGTGGAGTGCGGTCTTGACCAGCTCTGGTTCGCTGGTCCTGACGCAGGCAGTCAAGCTATGAGTCGCTGACTGCGGTCTCTATTGCTGCGTCTTGAGGTCCCATTTTGAGTATACAAAGAAGATAGATAGAGAGAGTAGCAGAAGGATGAAGTGAATGATAGCCTGTGATTACTGGATTGTGCTCCCAAGAAGCTATGGGACAGAAGAAGTGACAGAAATTCCCAAAAAATTGCAACTTCTGCATTATTATTATTTTTTTTTTTTTAAACTGAGCATATTTTTCTATTCATTCGTGTCTTTCAGTTTGACCTTGTATGTGAACATAAGATGGCTCGCTCACATGCCCGTATGATACTCATGAGTGGCCTGCTTCTAGGAGCGATTAGCACAGGTGTTGTTGCTGATATGTGAGTAAGAAATTGCATTTTTCAAAATATATTTTTCCATGTGAGACTCAGGAAAGAAATACAGGGAAAAGATAAATCAGAAGGAGAAGTCGCATTAAATCCAGAGGGAAAATTGATAGATTAATGAACCATGGCTTACAAATGAATAGCAGAGTCGCGATGATGAAGCATGGTCACACTCCACCGTCCTTGATAACGTGACTCCATTACGGCGATATCTTGATGGAATCGTTCTCCATGTTCATCGCTGACTTCGCCAAGGTTGTCAGGGAAAAAGTCAAGATGCGAATCGAGCAAATGGATTTTGAGGGACATGTTACAGCCCATAATTCTGTATGCATCTATGCACTGCTTAACAATATGCACATAGTCGACAGATTTGTGATTTCCCAGAAAGTAATCGACGATCGATTTGAATGCCATCCATGCGCGAAGTTCACTACCATGTAACAAGTTCTCAAATTGTTTGTCTGCAATAACTTTCCTAATCTGAGGTCCTACAAAGATACCTTCCTTTATCTTTGCATTGCTAATTTGCGGAAACTTTTCTCGAAGATAAGTGAAAGCTTTGCTCGTTTTATCTAACGCTTTTACAAAATTCTTCATGAGTCCCAACTTTATATGTAACGGTGGTAAAATGATGCTGTCTTTGCTAACTAATGGCTTGTGTATTACATTTTTATGCCCGAGCTGCATACGATCCCTGATAGGCCACACCTTTCTTGCATAATGATCCTGTCTGTTGCGGCTGTCCCATTCACATAAGAAGCAACAAAATTTAGCATACCCAGTCTGCATGCCCGTGAGAATTGCAATGACCTTTAGGTCTCCACAAATCCGCCATTGGTAGTCATTGTACTTTATTTTTGCCAAAAGTATAGCCATATTGTCATAAGTTTCTTTCATATGAACAGAGTAGGCGACTGGAATTGATGAAAATAAATTTCCATTATGCAATAACACGGCTTTTAGACTAGTCTTGGAAGAGTCGATGAAAAGTCGCCATTCGTTGACTATGTGCTCATGACCGAGGTGCACCATTAGACCTTTTACATCTTTGCAATAGCAAATGTCATCATCCATCTCAAAGTATTGAACAAGTTCTCTGTGTCTATGATGAAATTTAGATATCGGAGTATTGGGTGCTAAAAGATTCCCTTCTTTGAGTCGCGAACCGAGTAATTCCGCTTGTCCTTTGGTGAGAGCGAGATCACGTATTAGATCTGAAAGTTCTGAATGGTTAATTAAGTGAACACCATCATTCACCGGTATATAATCCTAGTCAGAATTAGTTTCTAAAGCAGGTAAACTATCACTTTCTGATGGTTCATTCACGTCCAATGGATATTGTTCTGGTGGAACTGGGATCGGACACGTGATTGGATCATGAGGCACTGGTTTCGAAACCGATTCAATATTTGGATAAACCACAGACTTTCTAGTTTTAAAAGTGAAACCATAGATATTTGTCAAGCAGAAGTAACAATCAGTAGCGTGATTTGTCGGTTCACGCCATATTACTGGCACTCCAAAAGGCATCGACTTATGCTTCGGCGATTTTCGTAACCAACCTGCCAATGTATTTGCACAAGTCGAACAAACTGCATTTGGCTTCCAAGATTTATTTGCATCATCAACTTTCGAATCGCAATAAAGTTCATATGCTTTCTTTAGTAATGGTGTAAAGTTTTTCTGGTGAACACGATCGGTAAAATATCCGCACACGTAACAGAACAGATCAGCCAAATTTCTACAACTTCTAGAAGCCATATTTCACTCAGAATTATTTCAAAATACAGTAACTATTTGAAATATAACGTAACATATGTCATGCATCTTTTAGCAGTATAAAAAGTAGAATTATTTTGCATTTTATTAATTTTTAAAAAGTTATATAGTAAAAATGAAACGGAGCAAATAACGGTTTCCCAAAAATATATTTATTCACAAATATCTTAAGAACCCGACGTGATAGAGATAAACGGATTTCAAATTTGAAATCAGCGCAAGAAACTGACCTAAGAACACTTATTCTTATATAAGAAAGAAAAATGTTGTTTGTCAGTGTAATTGAATGTCACTTTTTAAATTTGTTAATTTATTTATTGAAAAAGAGGTGCAAAACTCATATTAGTCCCTCCCCTCTTACTGCTAGTACAAATAATGTAAAAGTAATTGCTACATAAACCATCACTGTAAGAGCGCATGAATGCTTTGGTGCTAACTTTCTTCAAAGAGACCAGCAGCAGAAGTGGCTGAACTCTCCAAAGGAAGCAAAACATGGAAGTAATGATGATGTTTATGTTGGTGTGTGAGGAAGTACTCTTCTTCTTGATATTGGTAGTATCAAACAAAACAGTTCTTCTTCCCTTAGTGGTCATTATGTAACTATATGTTCACATGTGTAAGCAATGTTACTACTGATAATAATGGTCTTACTATTAGGTAAATAACGTTCATCATGGCAACTTGACTTGTTCTTTGTCATTGTTATTTTCTTCTAATTTTTCTTAATATTTGTATCTTCTTCTTCTTCCGTCAAAGCAGTCAGTGGCCATTACGCCTAGTGGCGTCTTAGGGCAACAGCAGATAGGTTTTCTTTGCCATTGTTTCCCATCACGCCTATTGGCGTCTTTAGGGCAACGGCAAATCAATCCATTTGCTGTTGTTTCCGTAATCGAAGTGACTGGCAAACGGGTGATCAGCCCGTTGGTAATATTTGTATCTGCTTATATGTTTTTTCTTCCCATCACACTTGCAGTGTCTTTTGTCATTTTCTAATGGTTTTTCTATATTTTTCATCTTTTCTGTTTGTAACTGTGGCTGATAAAGGGTTACCCTAAAAAGTCCCATGTTTCTAATGTAATGTTCGTTTGTAAAATACTATTTTCCATTTTTTAGCTGCTCATATGACAGTTTTAGATGACTAATTTATTTTATTGACTGATACCCATAATGAAAATTTTTGCTTATATGCAGCATTGGTCGCAAATTGGCATTGATGGCCATGATAGCTCTTCACTGTGGATCAGCAATAGGCGTAGCCTTTACTGAGTCCTTTGTCATCTATGTCATTTTGCGCTTCCTTACTGGTGTCTCCATCAGTGGCCTGTTCTTGGCAATCTTTGTGCTTGGTGAGTAGTTGTTAATGGGGTTATTTTTGCATAAGCACAAACTGTGGGGCATAAAATTGTTAAGTTATGGGGCTAGAAACCTCATTATGGAAAACAAATTACTACAAGAATTACCATTGCAAGAGCATGTTAATGTTTTGGTGCGAGCTTGCTGCAAGGGGACGTAACTGCAGTGCTGGCTGCATGTTCCATAAGGAGAGTGATGATGAAATAATCAGATCTGGCTTGGAAAATTACAAATTTAGACCATTAACTTATTTCTCTGTATACAGCTACATTTGTGGTGTCTTTGGTATGTGATACTATTAAGATCTTCAAGGCAAAAGAATAAAGCTGCTTCACAGTGAATATGCAGACTTGAAATCAGCACCAGATAAATTAAACATTAAACTGAGATGACAACACAGGTCTTCATTAAAATATTACTAAGTTATGTGTACTGATACAACTATAATTCTTCAAGAATGACAACTAGCAGACCATTTTAGTTAAAAAAAACTGGAGTGTGGCAGGAATCCCACTTGTCCCCATTTCTCTTCTTGCTGGCTATAGATTGGTCTATGAAAATGATGACAACAGCCAACAGAAATGAAATTCAGTAGATGCTGATAAAACAGCCTGACGACCTAGATTTTGTTGATGAACTGGTTCTTCTGTCCTTAAACAGTAACCAGATGTGAGACAAAATAAAAATACTTGAAGCTAGATCATCATTATCATCATCCGGCTTCCAAAGGAGCATAGGCCTTCAACAAACTCGTGCCAAGTCTTCCTGTCCTGTACCATGTCATCTTCATATCTGCCTCCAATTCTCTTCTCCATGTGTTCATTGGTCTCCCTCTGTCTCTCTTACCCGGGGGATTCCAGAATAAGGACTGCCTGGTAAAGCTAACAACAGGTTTCCTTAATGTGTATCCTATCCATCATGAGTATCTTCTTCTCATCTCTTGTTCCACTGGTGCTTGTCTGATTCTTTTCATCGGTTCCACATTAGTGATCTTGATTGAAATATTTACCTAAAGAAATGTTTTCTTGATGTCATCATGTACAGAACAGTTCTTTTGGGGGTTTTACTTAAATGTAGATTCTCCTTGATATTTCACCTCTCCTATAAAAAGAGTCCTGTTTCTCACAGAAGCCTGACCCATAGAGAGATTCTCTTGGATCACTAAATAATATCATCTTGGAGACATCACCACAAATACTAAAGGAAAGAGCTCTTACCGCTTAGCCAATCAGACACTCATGTGTAAATGGGGTTCTCATTTTGAAATGTAAATGTCATTTCTGTTGTTGCAGGAATGGAGTTGGTTGGACCATCCAAGAGAATGTTTGTTGGTATTATGGTGAATGTTTTCTGGTCTCTTGGTGTTATGTTAATGGGAGGCCTTGCTTACTTCATCAGAGATTGGAACTATCTACAGATGGCCATGTCTTTTCCAGTACTGCTTCTCTTCTCCTATTGGTGGTATGAGACATTTTAACTTCTTTATTGAATCTGCATGAATAATTACTTTGTTTTCCTGACCATAAGACAAACTGGACCAATAGAAATTCCAAGATATCATATGGTAAATTCTTTTTCTTCTTTTGCTTTTTCATTCCTTATAGAGAATGGAGCCACCACTGCAGCCGGTCCTCTTTCAGGAAGCCTGTATCAAAGTTTTTAATGGGCTCTTGCGGCAGTGGGTTTTTGTAGCAATTTGTTTTACTTGGTGAAATTGCCAGCCCCATGCACAATCTATTATTTATTAAAGCCTCTTACGATATAAGGCAAGTTGGAAGACAAATATTTTACTCACATTTAAAGTTCATTTCCAGATACTAATAGTCAGCTTTTTCCATTAATGTATCTTATTTCAGTTGGAGGCAGACAAAAATATATTTCACATAATCTTGATACTGTGTAGGTGTAATTCAAAATCTACAGTGTATGAAATCCTCTGTTGTTTAGAACAAGTTATTAGAATAAAGTTATTTTCATTTCCTTTTTAGAACTAAGTATCTGTCAGTGCTGTGTGAGCTAGCAGTTCTTTTTTAAGGGTAGGCCTTTTCAGGGCTTCTTCATGCTAGTTGATGGAAGCTAGTAGTCCTTTTTTAGGGTTAGTACTTTTCAGGGCTTCTTCATGCTAGTTGATGGAAGCTAGTAGTCCTTTTTTAGGGCTAGCCCTTTTCAGGGCTTCTTCATGCTAGTTGATGGAAGCTAGTAGTCCTTTTTTAGGGCTAGCCCTTTTCAGGGCTTCTTCATACTAGTTGATGGAAGCTAGTAGTCCATTTCAGGGCTTAGTTTTTATCAACCCTATGCTTCAGTTAACAGTGTTCACTTATTATTAATGGTAAATTGCACTCTGATACAGTATAACAAATTTAGGTTGAAAAGAAAGTGCTCCACCTTAAGAGGGAAAAACACTTAAGGGAAAAAAAAAACAGGCTAGCAACCTCATCATGTAAAACAAATTGCTACAGAGACTACTGTCATAAGATCATGAGGGCTTTGATGTAGGCTTTGTGCAAGGAAGTCAGATGTAGTGGTGGCTGTTTGCTCCATAAAGTGCAAAAACGGAAATGAGTGAATGAATGAAAAAATGCTCATGTAGTCTTCAGTGTTGGGTGGGATACTAAATTGCTAATAAGCTGGCTATGTAGTGGAAGGTAATCCTATAGGCGAGTTCTCCTTAGTGTAACATCTGGCATCCAGTTTTTGTTAACGAACAATTGTTTTCAATAATTCTATAATATTCTTTAATTCTGGGATTTAATTGTTAGGCCCACACAGGCAGTGCCTGCTGTTAGCAGACTGGCTAGTATGAGTTTGCTTGGATCTTCATTTTGTTAACACTTAGTAACATACAAGACCAGCATGCATACACTTAATGAGAGAAGAACACTATGAGGTTCCTATCTCTTTTATTTACCACAAACACATAGCCAAAACTCAGTGTGACTGTACATAATGAATCAAAAATAGTCTTGAAACAACAAGAAGCCTTATGCCAGGCTGTAAATCTATTGTGCCACATGGCACAAGGCAAAAATGCCAACATATAACAAAAAGAAAATAGTTTCCATATCTGCATGCTAACATATACATGCTAGAATGATCTAACAAAGCAACCAACCTTCTACCTAGTTGTCAGTGAACAGCAGTAACATAACAACCTTCTGCTGTGAAAATAACACAGAACTATAAATGACACAGGTCTGCCCTGCTGGCTATGTGAAACGGTCATACCAGCCAACTGAGAAAGCAGTCAACGTAAGATGGCAGATGTGGTGAGACTAACGTACTTACTGGCTTCAATTCCAGGAAACTCGTGGTCACATGATTGCCTCAATTCATGAGAACTGAGTAACGTTCTGTAACGTAAACAACAGGCTACCTATTCTGCCCCTAGCAAAGCATCCACCTGTTACCGTAGTCATAAACAAACCATGACATCCTCTTTTGCCAGTGGAATGAGCCTGTTTTCTACCTCTCTTACTTGTGATTTGCTACTTTCTTTTGCTTACTCGTGTTATGTGATGTTGTCTCTTACTGCTGCTATCTCACTATATAGTCTCTTTCTCTTCCTAGTATTAAATCTTTCACACTGGTAGTACAAGACTATAAATATAGTTCATCATTTCCCTCTTTGCTCCCTATATAGCATGGAGCCACCACCACAGCTGGTCCACTTACCAGAAGCCTCTACCAAAGCATTCATATACACTTGAATCTGTGGTTTCTGTAGAAATTTGTTTTAATCATGAGGTTGCCAGCTTTAAGCACAACCTTATATTAGTTGCCTCTTATGACGTGCCTGAGGTAACAGTAGTTGTTTTATTTTAAACATAGTTTACATATCCCATATTTGTTGCCATTTTCTGCCACCTCGAATGTGTAAAATTATTTCTTCTGCCCTCCATTCGTAAAACATGTTCACAACATTTTCTCCTTCTTATGTAAGGTTGATTCCTGAGTCACCCAGATGGCTGTTAGCCCGAGGGCGGGATGAAGATGCTGAAAGTATAATCAGGCATGCTGCAAGGGTTAATGGTGTGACTATGCCAGAAAAGATTTTTGATGACAAAACATTTGATGAAGCTTATAGGCGAGAGTCAATCTGGCGCATCTTCACTGCACCAAGATTTTTTCTGAGACTTATTATTTTGTGCTATAACTGGTAAGATACAGATTAAGTTTTCTTTCTGTATTATATTGATGTAACAATTTACATTATTTACATACTGAGAAACAATCAAGAAAAAGAGTTGTTAAAGATTTAACTATTTGAAAAGCACAAACAGCAGATGACAGTCTGCAAGTGGAAGTCAAGCACAAGATTAGGAAAGTGGGCAAGTTAGTGAATAGACTGTGTTACATGTGGATATCCAAGGTCTACAGTCTAAAAGTGATGAATTATCTCTGTAAAACATTCACGGAAATTTTTTTCTTGTATGGGGTTTAAAAGATCTCTTTTGTAATGGGTTTCTCCTCATTTTTCTTCCTCTTTCTCTGTTGATTGTTTTGTCTACATTATACACACACACACCCACACCACATACATACACACACCCACACCCACACCACATACACACACAAAAACAAACAAAAAATTCAGAATTGAGTTTTTAAAAAATATATAATTTCGGCACCTCCCCCAAGTTGGCGCCACCCAAGAGCAAGCCCTGACAATAGGATTTACTTGACATTTGAGTTGATGATGATATTTAAAACAGTACACTGCAATTTCCATTCAATGCCATTTATTCTGTAATAAAATACAAAATATTTTTATTACTAAAAATGTATTGACGGGACACCTGTACACAAACTAGACATTACTGTATAGAAATAGGTAACCCTATATAATAGAAGAAAAAAAACCTCATTGTACTTCATACTGATGTCTGTTTTTTTTTAAAATTTTTTTAATGCAGGCTTGCTGCTTCTATGGTGTTCTATGGGCTGAGTTTAAATTCTGGTAACCTAGCAGGAAATATCTACATCAACTTTCAACTGATGGGACTAGTAGAGATCATAGCTTATATCATCTGTCTGGCACTTCTCAATAGAGTTGGAAGAAAGATTGTCCATATTGCATGTATGATTGTTGGAGGAGGAGCTTGTCTAAGTACTATCTTCACCATTTGGTTTGCTGATGAATGTAAGTTCACTCTCTGTCTGTCCCTGTGAGCGTGTTTCACATATACGTGTGCGTGTGCATGCATTCATACTGTGTGTGTGTGCACATATACATGTGCATGCATTCATTCTGTGTGCGTGTGTATGTGTGTTTAAGTTTGTTGTTTTTTTATTTATAATGATAAAATGACTGAATAAGTCCTTCATATACTCTTTGGCTGCATATTCCTCTGTCTCTCTTGCCAACTCTTCAGTATTATTTCTTGTTGTCCCTTCTGGTACTTCTTACTGCTTTATAGGTTTGCACGTATATTTCATGAGGTTTAGCTTTGGAACTTCTATTTTTACTTCAGTTTAAATCTGTTTTGTTATTCTTTTTTTCTGCCTTCAGATTTACTCGTGCTTGCCTTTGTTATCAAAGCTTACTACCAGTTGTAACGTTATTGTTTGGTTTCTTGTTGTATAAAGTATTAATAAAGTTCATTCATCATGCTGACAACACAAATGGACATGGGTATGGTCATCACAGGACATAACTGACCGAAGAACATAAGACATCTTGTAGTGGGTCCACGATACTATTCGTTTAACATTTACTCAACTCAGGAAAAATGGCATAGTTGGAGAATCTTGAATGTTGTCTCCTCAAAAATACATGTGCATGGTCAGTGTATAAGTACATGAGCATTCATAGTAGTTAGGCATCAATATATCGTCTCAATCATTCAGTTCTGGCCGTGTCGTGAAATGACGTCTGTCTCACATCACGAATTCTAAATAAATCTGACCATACTGCACGCCATACATTGTAGAAAGATATGATACACTAACCAATGAAAACGCTTTTTTGGTCTTGTATTTACTACCGCTGGGAAAATAAAGATGGCAAGGCTCAATCTGTGTAACCTGATTAACTTCGGAATTTTACTACAGCATTTTGGAAGAAGTACCACTTGAAAGAGGGTACCAAACCAATATTAGGGATGTTACTCTACATGTAAGTAATAATACGTTTACTAATACTAATATAGGATGGAAAAAATCTTGGGTTGAATGCATTCGAAGCTTCAGGTTGTCCTAAATTTAGCAGTTTAAACTATGCATAACATAAAATGCAATTTGGAAACTAAAAGATTATTACATAGATATATAAAACCTAATTCCAAGTATAATTTAAGCTTTGGGGGAATAAAATCGCATCAGGAATAACGGAGATAATTAAAAAAGTAGTTTTCCTACATTGAACGATAGGCAAAAAGGTACCCATATTTTCTGATCGTGATTACATTCCTCGGGGTTCCCATCTCAAGGCAAAAAGGTACCCATATTTTCTGATCGTGATTACATTCCTCGGGGTTCCCATCTCGTACGTCCAAGGTCACACTATAAATAGACTTGCCTAACAAACTCGGGTCAGTCACTATTATTTGAATACACAGAGAGCGGCAAAAAAGGAGCATATGTTAATGCAAGTGTTTGCCTTCTGTACCTGTTAGCAGACCTTAATCAACCATTAAGGGCTCGTCTGTGTGTGCCTGAGGGTAAGAACGAATCTATATATATATATATGTATATATTTATGTGTAATTCTATTGATTAATCCATCTGTGCGATAAGACGTGTATAGATGTGTTAGGAATGGACAGTGTGTACTGGTGAAACTTACAGGCTCATGTGTAATTCTAGAGGCAAAGCCTGCCTTCGGAAATATTTAAAATATTGAGAATGATGGCCAAGTGTGTCTATGAGTTTAGAACTGTATTTAAAGAAGTATTTCTTGAATGGAATGAGACACCTACCAGGAACATAAGGAAGGATGAAAGGGACTGAAGTACTGTATAATTTGACCTATTACTTAGTAGTTTTATTCACAACCAAATTATTGTATGGAGGCGAATCATGGGAAATGAATGATAATTAAGAAGGTAGAAGAAAATTATGATCACATTGAACTAAAATGATTGTTGCTACTATACTATACCTTGTGCATCTGCTAGCACGCTAGTCTGAAACTGTCTATCGTCCCCATCTGTGTCATAGAGGGATATGGATAGGCAAATACAGGGATTGTGTTTGACTTTGTTTCAGGTTTAATCCTTTAACTTAAAGCCTACAACAAATAAGAAGAGGCTTCTCTTACTGAAAGTGCAACGAATGCAGTGCCAGTCTGTGTAGAGGGCCAGCCAAATCGTGTGTAACAATTGGAAGGTTTTCATCTGAAGATTCTCTCCAGCATCAGAGGGAGCCATCTGCAGTGACTCAGTCTTAACACAAGTGAAAGACATTTGTTGAACTGTTCTTATTTATTTACTTTTGTAAAATATTTGATTTAAAAAAAAACTTTTCAAACAGAAAAGATTACATGTATAAGTAAATTGTAAATATTTACCAGCAGCCTTACTTAAATTCTTTAAGTTAAGTTTGTATTCAATGTTGGTAAATTTTATTAAATAATTTCCTCTAGCAGAGTCAGAAACAATATTATCTACCATAATCACAGAGGTGGATCAGGAGAGGTAGCAAGTAGGGAATCAGAGTATACTTTACCTTCATCTCTGGTAACTTACACAGCTTGACCCTACCTTTGTTGTCTATACACCCATACTATCTTCAGAGACGGGGTATTTCTGATAAGACCAGACTCTTAGCTGGCACTATCCTGGTATCATCTGATACACCTTTATGTCCAGGATATCTTCTTATTTTCTTTAACATCTGAACCTCTCGCGACAGGCTGCTGTACTAATAGGTGCATGTCAGGCAACGACACCCATGTAATGTGGACCAAAAAACGTGAATATAAAATTCTTGAATAATATTACTGTTCAAGAGGCAAAACTTCTTTATAAGTTCTGGACCATCTTAGAAAACAAGTGGCGGCCTTTGAAGTTAATTTAATGCCACATAAATATATAATATTCCTCCACAATTCTGGGAGCTTGAATAAACACATGTTGCTTGGACGACTTGAAGTATACGAAAGGCCACGAATATTAGCCGTTAGAATAAATTAGCGCAAATGCGTTACGTCATAGACAACCGGTGAGCTAATAAATATGCAGCGTTCAATACAAGTTAAAAAGCGTGCAAAAACATGAGTTATCACAAAGAGACATATTTCCTCAATAACAATGGCTATATGCCTGTGTGTGACAATAATACATAACATATTAACTTTTGTTCTTTAACACCAGTGTTCCTTTTTTCCCAAGAATTTTCCATATGTCTCATTTTTCATAAATTTCCATTGGCTTTTTGTGTTTGCTTCATCTTCAAGTTGTTGGAGAATTATTGATATTGTTACAGTAAATTTTTTTTTCCTTCTTGGTTTTTGAGATACCCCACATTAATGTGCTGTCTGCAGCTATGTGCTGCTATGCACCTTCAGAGTTTCAGCTTTATTTTGGCTAACAGATGATGATGATCTGATGCTATATCCACTCCTCTATATACTTTAACAGTATGGAATGATTATCGAAACTACTGCGTCAATTAAAAATTTGTCATCACTGTTCTATCATATTACCTATTTCAGTGTTTATGCCAGAATAAAAATTCATTAAGAATATCAATTATACAAGTATTAACATAACATAAATAATTTGTACACATTTTTTTCAGCTCTTCAGTGGATTAACATTGTACTTGCCCTAATTGGCAAATGTGGTGCTGCAGCTGCTTTTGCTATAGTCTACATTTATTCAGCCGAACTATTCCCAACTGTCCTCCGCAACTCACTCATGGGTGTAGCTTGTCTTTTTGCCAGGTTGGGTGGCATGGTATCTCCATATATTGCCGATCTGGTGAGTACTGACTTTGTATAATTGATAGGAACTTTATAGTTAGCTTATTGCAGTTAAAGTCAATAAACAACAACCTTGAACAGTAACTACTATGAAAACTTTTACTATGTGGGGTAGGGTTGTGAAATTGGCCAAAAACGTTTCAGACTAAAATTTTAGAAGTTTGACTACAGTTTTTTACTAGTGTCACAGTGGGAAGATGGTAGTGAACTCTATTTTTAGTACTTCGCGTTGATTTTACTTAATTGGTCATAGAGAAAGCTGATGACTTATCATTCTCTATGATTCGATCTGTATAGTAGTGAGTAATCCCAGTGATAACACGGTGCAGTCAGGGTCTAATTGAGGGACAGTTATCTTTGTAGCCGGAACGTAGCTGTATGTGTTGTGTGAACCATTTATGGTAGCAGTGGTAATCACAATGGACAGAACATGAATAACAACTGTCTATCTTAACTTAACTGTCAACAACGAACCCATGAACTCCCTAATTCTTGTGTTATATAACTCAAGGCCTAAGTTAGTCTGGGCATTGGTTTAATTTGACTCTACTGGCATACAGGTTAGTGGTCATATTCGTAGCAATATTTAATAACTGCGTAGGGAAATATCTCTAAGGGGTATTTTACTTTATAAAAGTACGTGGTACAAATAGAATCTCACTCTTGAGTTCTAGTGTCAACCAATTTCTCTAGTGGTTCAATTATGGTAAATACCAAGGGAGACAGTTACGATTTGATGATCCATCTTTGCACAGCCCTAACTTCCGTTTCCTAAGCTAACGGATAACCCCTGAAACGTTCCTTCCTTATTATTCTGAAATATTTCATTATACGATTCTTCCTTGTCTATTTTCTTTATAATACAATGCGATTCAACAATTTTGTAGCCACCGTAAGGTCATTTAGCAACCTGAGTTAAAGGGAAATATGACCCCCTTTGTAGACCTTCATCCCTTGTAGGCTAGTTGTTATAATGTCGACCTTTATAAACAACATTTCTCTGGTCGTGATATTTTTCTGGTATTTCTACTCGAGTCAGAGTACGCTTCCCACTTCTCTTAACCCTTGCTCCCTGATTGAATCATGTTAGCTGCTTCTCCTTGATGGCAGTTTGTCTTCAGGTCTAATTACTTTTGATTTTCTTATCATCTGTCCCCTGGACTCGTTGGTTAACTGGGTGTTTTTGTCTTCATCTTGGCTTATATTCCTCTCTCTGATGTCAAACCCAACATTTTCCCCTTTTCGTAACTAGGTCTGAGAGTATTAACTCTCTCATTGACTGCCGACTCTTCTGACATCATGTAATGCGGATGGACACTGTATGTCACTATTCCTGTGACACTATTCATATGGCATAAAATTCAGAGTCAGAGTCCAGACATTATTTACCAACTCTAACTCCTCTAAAAAATGACTGACTCCACAACAAAAACAATAACTAGGAAGGTACAAGGATAAAAAAAATGATTGCTTGTGCAGAATAAGGTTTCAATGGAATGACAAGGTACCAGTGCAGAACAAAAGGAAGGAACCTAAAAAAATATCAATGGAGCACAATGTGAAGATAAGTGCAGATGGATAAGACACACACTGACAAAGTCATCTGCTAGCACCACAAAGCAGTTATCATCTGAAGATTTTCTTGAGACATCCCATAAAGAAAAAATATTTTATGGGCATACAAGCATAAGAACTTTTATATTTTGCATGTAAGTAGGTAAAATATGTAAACATTCTGAAATGAAAATGTTATTTCTGATGTGTATGTACAGACGGTAAATGGAACAAAGAAGTTAGCAAACACACAGAGATTAGAACAAAAGAGAGGAATTTGATTAATAAAGAAGACACGACATCTGAAAGAGCTAAAGGGGGCGTGGGTTGCATTGTGGCCAAAAATCAAAAAGACAGTATCAAGGGATGGAACTTTGTCTCGGAGCGCATTATGGTCGTAAAATTAAAAGAAGGAGAAACCATAGTCAACCTTGTCATTGTGTATGGGCCAAATGAGGATGAGAGAGCAGAGGTCAAGGAGGAATTCTTCGAACTGCTTCAAAGGACAGTGGATGACTGCCTAGATGAAGTTATCATGCTCGGAGATTTTAATGCCAGAGTTGGAAATGACCATGCTAGATGGGGTGGAGTTATCGGAAGATATGGAGAAGATACTCTTAATGACAATGGAAAGCGACTCCTTAGATTCTGCAGTGAGCAGAATCTAATCATTACAAACACAAAGTTCCCCCATAAGCGCATACATGCATACACTAGATGTGAACCAACAAAGAATGAGAAGTCAGTGATCGACTATGCCATTGTTCGGAGAAGCTCATTCAAATATGTCCGAGATGCTAGAGTCTGGAGGGGGGCCAGAGATTGGAAGTGATCACTACCTGCTAACAATCAAAAGAACAACTGAAAGAGTTGCTCAGCCTAGGAACTGCCCAACATCACGCAAGAAACCAAGTAAACGAGCGGGAGAAATGAGCATTAGGACCTACAAGCTGAGAGAGCCAGAAATTAAGACCAGATATCAGGGGCTTATTGCTGCAGCGGTGAGCAACACAGAAGACCAACCTGATGACTTGGAAACCCTCTGGATTAAATTCAAGGATATCATAAAGACCGCTGCTGCAGAAGCATGCGGTGAAGTTCGACTTGGGAACAAGAGAAATAGGACACCTTGGTGGACAGAGGAAGTCAAAGAGAAAATAAGAGAGAAGAAAATGGCATGGAAACAATACTTAGGAGCTAAAAACACAACAGGACAAAAGGAAAAATATAGAGAATATGTGACTCTCAGAACAGAAGCAAAGAACAAAGTGCTAGCAGCAAAGCAGAAGTCCTGGGAAGAATTTGGAGAAAAGCTAGAAAAAGATGCACAAGAAAACCAGAAATTGTTCTTTAAGACCCTAAAGAACATGAGGAAGGAAAAACAATGCCCTCTCAAATTTATAAAGGACAAGCAAGGCAAATTGCTTACTGCCCCGAAGGAAGTAATGGAAAGATGGAAAGAATATTTCTCAGAACTCCTGGATGGTGAGCATGGTGAAGCATCAGAAATGATAACCACTAGCACAGAAGAGAAAACCAATGATGATGAAGATGACATAAAGATGGAAGAACTGAAGGCAGCACTGGAGAAAATCAAGATGGGCAAAGCAGCAGGGCATGATGGTATAACACCAGAAATGGTTAAGTACATGGGAACATCAGGCGACCTATTACTCTTAAGGGTTTTACAGGCAGCATGGTACAACAAGACAATACCAAAGGATTGGGAGATTGCCATCATAACACCAATTTTCAAAAAGGGTGACAATTGACAGTGTGGAAACCATAGAGGCATATTCCTTCTCAGTGTCCCTGGTAAAATCTACTCTAGAATCCTAGAGCAGAGACTCCGACGCCTAGCTGAGCCACAGTTAGATGAGGACCAGTGCGGATTCCGAGCAAACCGAAGTACTCAAGACCTAATCTTCACACTCAGACAGCTGAGTGAAAAGGCCCTTGAGTATAAGAGTGAGATCCATTTTTGTTTCATAGATCTGGAAAAGGTGTTTGACAGGGTCCCCTGGAGCAAACTTTGGGACTGTTTGGCAAGAAAGAATATTCCAGCACCTCTGATTCATGCTATACAGAGCTTCTACAAGTCTTGCAGAAATTATGTGAGGACGGCAAACCATAAGTCAGAAGAGTTCAGGACCACCGCTGGTGTAAGACAAGGTGATATCCTATCACCTTACCTTTTCATACTCCTCCTGGACGATGTCATCAAGGCATGTAAGGAGAGAACAAGAAAGTATTCAGTGGGGTACTGGAAGATGAGACAGGTCTATATTTTGGAGCTGGCATTTGCTGATGATGTTGCCCTGATTGCTAAATCAGAGGCACATCTCCAATCAACCTGCAAGTCTGGAAGGAAGAGCTGGAGAAGAGAGGGATGGTCATAAGCAGCTCTAAAACAAAATCCATGGTGATATCACGAGAAGAAAGAAGACAGATTAAGCTGGGAGAACAGGTCCTGGAGCAGGTAGACCACTTTAAATACCTCGGAGCTATTATTGACCGAAAGGGAGGCATCAAAGAAGAGTTGGCCACTCGAAAAGCAGCAGCTGGGAGACTTTTTCAGGCCATAAATTGAGGATTCCTCAGCAAGAGAGAGGTTGGTAAGAAAACGAAGATGGCTGTATACCGCTCCACCTATGTCCCAGTCTTGACATATGGATGCGAGTCATGGGCAATGACTACAACCCACAAAAGCCAGATCCAAACCTCAGAAATGAGGTATCTGAGGAAGGTGGTTGAAGTAACAAGAAGAGACATGGTACGCAACCAGACGATACGTCAAGGCCTTAAATCCTACCCCCTGCAGACCCAAGTAGAACAGTCCCAATTAAGATGGTTTGGCCATGTCTGTAGAATGGGAGAAGATCGGCTACCACGACAAGCATGGGAAACAAAGAGCCAAGGATCCAGACCCCCCAGGATGACCCAGAGTCCGCTGGGAGGACAACATTAGACAATCTTTGAAGGACCGAGGACTAGAATGGAACCAGGCCAGGAGGAAGACAATCTATAGGATAGTCTGGCGCTCTCTCTTCCAAACCTCTACACCTCACGGTAGAAGGGGAACGACTAAGTAAGTAAGTAAGAAGACATGGCTAGAATTAGAACAGATTTCCTGGAAAAGATTAGCTTGAAGTGATTTGGTTGAAGGCCTACACTTTAAAGTGAGCTAAAAGACAAAGCATATTAATCAGAATTGATTACTCATTATTAACCGTAATGAGCAAGATAATCTTTTTCTTTCTTCCTGTTGTGTTGTTTATTATTTTGTTTGAATCAATACTAGTTTATGGTATGGTCTTCATATTTAATTACAGAGCACTATAGTGAGTGGTGAATTTGGTCAAGCCCTTCCTTTGATTGTTTTTGGAGCATCTACAGTTGCTGGTGGACTCTTGTGCTTCTTGTTGCCTGAAACACTCAATAGACATCTGCCTGAAACTCTTGAAGATGCTATCAACTTAGGAAGGTATGGACTTTTAAAAAATGAAATCTTGATCAATTAAGGTACCGGCTGGTTATTTTAGCAGGGAGCAGTGTGATGAGTTCGTCACTTGATCTGTAGACTGACTATTAGTCACTTGATTTGTGGTTTGGTTTGCTAGTGTAGTAGTTTTAAACTGTTAGATTATTATCACGGATGGTACACAATCTAGCGATATGTACAAAAATTTCACAAATTATACAGGGGGATTGAAAAATCACTCACTTCTTTTTATATTTATTTCTTCACTCTTATCCAATTGATTTATATGAAACAAATGTCAAAATATAAATAATTAAATGTTATTTTGTTATATCATATAAACATTACTACCCAAGTTGAGATCTGGCTTGTTCAACCCATGGCTTTATAGCTGGAAGTAATTTTTGCTCTCCCTTGTAACATCTATTGTGGCCATTTTTAGATTTTATTTTATTTTGTTTCTGGAAATAAAAAATACAACTTATTGGTCAAATGCCAATTATTGTTCCTTCTTTTGACATTCATTTCTTTATATCCAATAGATAAAAGACAGGTTACAAACATTTAAAAATTGAGTGTGATTTTTAATCACCCTGCAGTTTTGAACCTAGCCTGTACTGATTTTTTAAGCAAGTGAGAATTGACAAATATTGTCATTATAATGATACCGGTATTTAAAAAAATACAAGAAAAAAAAAAAAAAGTTCTTTTAATAATCGTAAAGCACAGATGTTCTTCAATTTCTAATTTATGCCAGTAAAATATAGAGGACTCTAAGCTTGACAAAGAAAAAGGAGTCCCTCTTTGTCACAAGTGGCCGTGTCATGTGTTTTTTTTTTTTTAAATTATGTAATCTGAATGACTTAGCAATAAACTACATAAAAACTCAAATTAAAAAAACCGCAAACTGTATTTTATTAACATGTTTAGTACTGGTACATAAGTTATAGGAGTATGTTTAGATGTTTTTTTTTATTAGTATTTAGTGGTACTTTTGAATGTTTTGTTTGTATGTTGTGGTACGTATAGACATGTTGTATCTGGTGAAAAATGCACACAAAAAAAAAAGAAAAAAAAAAAAGAACTTTGGCAAAGTGCATGATGCTAATATGATTGAGTTGGTTGGATGACACATGGTTAGTTTGATTATTGAGTGAATTAAGAGTGTTAAGTGCTCTTGGTTTGTTGGTAGGTTTTTATGCTGGCTGGCAGATGGGTGTTTGAGTAGGCTGATGACTAACTGAAATTATTTGAATGTTTGCTCTATTGTTTAGTCTGAATGAGTTGATAATATATAGAAACACATTTTGGTGGCATGATCTTCATGAAGCATAAAAAAGCTAATTTTGGCAAATATATCTGGAAAGATTACTTTAACAAGTCAGCTTTGGAAAAAGACAACTTCTGCTATTCTTAAAGAAGAAACATACCCTGATCATCATTTCCCATTTTGCTCTTTATGGAGCATGGAGCCACCACTACAGCTGCTTTGCTTGCAGGAAGCCTGCATTTAAGCATTCATGTGTTATTGCAGCAGTAGCAATTATTTTTACATGATGAAGTTGGCAGTCCCATGCACAACCTTGTATTAATTGCCTTTTATGACATGTCTGTATGGCGAGATGGATGTTAGATAGAAATAATAGATATAGTTCCCAGAACTGGAGAAGAGAACTGGTGAACAAGATGTAGGGATGGCACAGGACAGTTCACATAGTTAACTGCACAGTCTAGATGGTAGCTGTAGAAGAGAGCTGTGAAGTAAGTTACCTTCTCGCTAGACCTGTCCTATGCTCTAAAGGTGTCTCTTTTATTAGTTGATGAGAAATGTAGCTCATTATTTATCCCTACCAATTTTAAATATTAAATAATTTTCTTAATTTTCACACAATAACAAAATTTCTAACAGAAACTGGAATTTAACTAGATCAGTCAACTGTGATTTATAAAATATATCCGGACATTTATTAATTTAAATTAAAGGTTGGTATGGTTTGCAGATATGAAAATATATTTAAAGAGAAGAGTGGAGTAAATCAGATAAGAACTGGACTATTGTTATTGTTATACAGAATTGACATCATTGCACTCTGGGCAAACCCACAGGTGCTCAGTCTCCATCAGTATATGTCAAAGAGTGTGAATGCTAACTGTTCCTGTAGCTACTGGACTAATTACCATCAAGTCATCATCAGCCATGGTAGAGAGTGCAGAACTTGGGCCAGTGGGAGGGCAGAGCTGGAAATTTATCTACTGATAAATGATCATGCTGAGGATCATGATGTCATTGTGTACACTGATGGGTCTGTAATCCATGGTGAGAAATCAAGCTGGGGCTTCTCTGCTAGAGTAAAAGGCAGAACTGTTGATGAAAATAACGAGGCTTACATGATAACAACCTCCAGCATGAGAATTGAGGTAGAGTCAGCTACTGCCTGATACTATTATTACTTCAGACTAACAGTCCATGCTTCGGAAGGTCCAAAGTGGATGGCTCTGGCATGAATGGAAAACCTCCATAGAAGAATTAAATCTTCATGAGCTGGTGTGGATCTTCTGTCCTGGTCATGCAGGAGTATGCATCAATGAAAGAGCTGACAGACTAGCTTCACAAGCACCCATAGAAGGGGGATAGGATATGGATACGGAAGACATCCTGATAATGATGATCGTCTGTTAGAGAATGACACAGCAGTCAATGAATCATCAAGGCTAAGATTGCTGGAATTTGACATAAAAAATAAGACCAGCAGGGATGGATGAATGAGAGGATGCAGCTTGTGTGTATGCAACCAATGTGCAACAGGACCAATTAGCATTCATACCCATTTGCTGAGGGGGACTGAGCACCTATGGGTTTGCTTGGAGTGCAGTAACGTCAATTCTGATCACAGTAAACGATCAGCAGATATTTATTTACAAAATCACAGGCTGAAAATAATAGATTGTTAAAGTCTTTGTCATCATTATTGGCCATTGGTGACTTCTGGATCTTGTTTCAAGGTAACTATTACTTATCTTGTTCAAGTCCATCCACTACAGACACTTCCTGTCATTTTAATCAGGTGTTGATTTCCAAGATCTTTATTTCCTTGGAAAGGTAGCCCAATGTTCCAGAATTGAAACTGAGCAGGCTTATATACCCAATCTAAATCTAACCTTTTCCCTCTCGGAGATCCGCGCTTGAGTACACTTTTCCGCTGGTAGCTTTTTTGTCTGATTTCGAGGCTGTTGTTATAATTTTCAGACAAACTCCTGATTTCCTCATCAGTTACCAGAGATAATGATTTTCCACAGTCATAATTACATATATTTGTAGTTGCTGTTCAATTCTCAAAAAGAATTATTTTGTTTAGAGCATTAATCATAAAGTTACAGTAGAATTACTGATGTGCGATTCATAATTTATCATTAATTAACGTAGCAATTCTAGAGTGTCTTGCCCATGTCGCTACAGTCTGGGGGAGCAGAAGTTCTATTCTTTCTTTTGTCTAAGAAACAAATAATTTTAGGTACTGGTCTAGAAAGCGGGCCCCAGACTTTTTCCGAGAAACGAAAAACAATTTACGAAATGGTAAACGAAATATGTATCGTATGAGGGGGAGATAACCCAACCGTCTTGCCGTTGTTTTGCAAAGGGGGAGATAACTGTTGTCTAGCTGTACCTCGATGTTTTTTATTTCTCCACTTAGCGCTGCCCCACATTCTTTCCACTGTTTGCGTGTGTACTCCCGTGTCTGGATCAATAAAATTGTATCTGTGGTTGACTTGAAAATGAGAAAATACAGATGCCTCGATGTCAGCGCTTCTGTACCCTCTCCATGAGTCAGAATAGATGGTTGAACCTTCCTTGATATGTTCAACTATTGCTTTTAAGAGAGTTGCTGCGCTCCTATCTGGGATTGGCACCAAGAAGACTTCACTTGTTTCGCGACACACTCCTCCAAAAATACATTGTTGCGGTAGGATTCTTCCAGTGTTGTTTTTCCGTTTCGAAAATAAACTCTCATCGATTTCAACAATGTGACCCTCACCTCCAATCTGACAATGTTGCACTTTTGAAAGAGAAAAGACGCATACTTCACGTAAGAACGCATTCCATTCCACAATAGTTGTTTTGGAAATAAGCAGTTCCCTAGCACATACTTTCACTGAGGTTGACTCATGGCTCCAGTAATAGATAAACGAGATAACGTTCACTAGGGATAGTTTCGTGGACTGCAAACACGTGCCACTACGTAGCTCTCTTCTCTCCTTATGCTTCCGTTCCCTGCAGATCCATCTTATTCTGCCAGCGGTATAACAATGAAGTTTCATTTCATGGCCAAGAGTACAAATTCTTTCAGCCGGCAATATGCCACGCGCTTGTAAAAATTTGACAGCGTCATTTTCAGTGCGTGGCAAGATCGATAAATTGAACTCCATGTTGATACAAAGGCGGTCGGATCGTCGAATGGGCGGTTGATACAAAAGTCGGATCGGGAGTTTGTCACGGGACGCGAGTAAGTCTGCAATTAAATTCCTAAAACCTAATGGTAATATTTTGTCGGTAAATTTCTCACTGAATGAGTGTGTATTTCGACTTTCTATACTGATTGCCGGCACAGACATCGTTTTCATCAGTCGTGGAAAATTGACCAATTTTACAAGGAATGTTGACATAACAATAGCCATCGCTCGGCGTGAGTCTTGTAAACGTAATAACATTCACCTGTAGAAAGTCATAAATGTCGCCCAACAGGGAGACATTACATAAACAGTCCATCGCCGGACGTCGCGGGTGTGTTTACACAAAGCCAGTAATACCCAATTATTATTTTGGCTAGTAATAGAACATAATGTGCAGTCGGCGACAGAAGGCCAAGTAATTTTACAATGAGTATTGTGGTCAGTCGTTCAGACAAAGTAATATTGGATTAAAGGAGACTGAAAGTCTGAGCCAGGGACAACATGAAAGCAGTATGAATACGAAATTATAACGAGAAGAACAACACTGTACGTGCCCCAAAAGACGAACGCAGACAAGTTGTCTCGGATAAGCAAAATATGAGAGCGACCATAGCAAAATAATACAGGAAATTTTACACAGTTTGAGGACGGAATGTCTGACTTTAGGAAAACAAACGAAATTTCACATGACACAGGAAGCGAACCCGAAAAAAATCGCCCTAGGCGATCCAGACGATATATAACCCAACTATATTCATTGCTTGGCATTGGTAAGAGAAACCATTCCGCCAACCAAGACTTGGGGTTCTAGATTTCACGAGAAAGAATCAAGACATTGTGTCAGTGAAATTCGTATAGGGACACCAAGGTTAGTGTAATATATTTTGTACTTTATCATTATTATGTCTTAACTTCATTCAGATAATATATACATATTTTCCATAAATATAACACTGTAAATACCAGTCACGTTTATTATAATATTATATTTCACACTAATAAGTACTGGTTGCAATAAACGCCATGCAGAGAATGATTATATTTATAAGATTGCACAGTTTCCAGTAACTATAACGAAGTAAATACAAGACACTTTTATTTTGCCTCTTACATTACATGTTAAACGTGCAGTAAACACCGCACAGCCCTTTCTTATAGTGATAAGGTTTCACATACAAGACACTACAGGCGTAGCATAGTTTACGGGATACTTACAAAGGGTTCATTATTTTATCCATCACAGTGGTAGAGACAGGGACCATTTGAGATACTCATCCTTAGTCTACTACGTGGTTGGCGTTAATCACAGGACAAGCTTTAGAGTAGGGCCGACCGAGATACTGCGACTACACGCATCTCACACGTAATTAACGGCAACAACCTACCAATACTCCACGGGGGTCAGAAAGGAATTTACCAGGCGGTGAAGGGTCTTTCTATCATCGACTACCCACCCAAAAAGAAAGCAGAAAATACCCAGAAGGATTGCTGCATTTCTAAATAGCTGTCCACGTGAAATTTAATGATCTGAAGTGGCAGTCGCCAACGGATGATTTTTACAACAAGTGCCTTTGAGAAATTTAATGATCTGAAGTGGCAGTCGCCAACGGATGATTTTTTACAACAAGTGCCTTTGAGAAACTATGATCAAAAGCTGCAAGAGCAGACGGGAGATTTTGTAACCCCAGTGCCTACCAAATTTATCGAGATCCTAAATTACATGCAGTAATGGACAGATTCTCCCTGTACAATTGATGCACCAACAAATACGAATATACAACATATTTCCATCATCGTCACCACATAAGCAAAATACCAAGACAACAAAAGGACATCTGCATAACAGACGAAGTCTCACCCGCCTAACATTGTGTTCAACCTCACCCATGAATAAGACACCTCGGACGCTCGGGACAATGTCAACACAGGCATTGTGAAAGACAAAAATACAAGCCGTGGACACCTGGCGAAATCGAGTGAACCGTCCAATGTTATTGTAGGCAGACAAAGACTTGTCCATTGTGCTCAAACAACCAGAGTTTATTGACAGTTAGCAAGAGACCAAGAAACACAAGATATCCTTTTTGTTAGTATTTAGGAGTTACTTAAATTCATCATCATCACATAGGGTAGACTTTAGATTCATTTGTGTATTTTGCATTAACTAATATCTTTCTTCACAGGGATAGTTAATGTTATTTCTAGTTGCATTTGTATCAGTGTAATTGAATGTTGTTATATTTCAGAACATTAATAAATGTTGTAGTTGTGTTTACCAACACACGTTATCACATATATAGAGAAGGAACGAAAGTGTGCGAAAGAGACATACTGTTCTTCTTCTCTTTCTCTTCTGTTCACTCAGTGTAATAGGGGAGTGGGGGCTCGTTAGTATATAGAGGGGGAGATAGAGTGGTAGGAGGTATATGTCACGAGATCCAGAATCACTGGGGCTATATGCTGGGAATTCATCCCAAAGTCTTATATTCACCTTCTCCACTCCTGCTGCTCATCTTCAACCGGGTGCCAGGCGAATCTGAGCCATTGACAAAGCCGGCACCTCACAGATAACTCTCTTTGGTTACCCTCACAGGGGTAACTTTGTGACAGAGTTGTTAAATAAAAAGTCGGATTCGCGTTTTCAAAAACCTGAACTTCCGGGGCCCGCTTTCTAGACCTGTTTTTCCGTTTCGAAAATAAACTCTCATCGATTTCAACAATGTGACCCTCACCTCCAATCTGACAATGTTGCACTTTTGAAAGAGAAAAGACGCATACTTCACGTAAGAACGCATTCCATTCCACAACAGTTGTTTTGGAAATAAGCAGTTCCCTAGCACATACTTTCACTGAGGTTGACTCATGGCTCCAGTAATAGATAAACGAGATAACGTTCACTAGGGATAGTTTCGTGGACTGCAAACACGTGCCACTACGTAGCCCTCTTCTCTCCTTATGCTTCCGTTCCCTGCAGATCCATCTTATTCTGCCAGCGGTGTAACAATGAAGTTTCATTTCATGGCCAAGAGTACAAATTCTTTCAGCCGGCAATATGCCACGCGCTTGTAAAAATTTGACAGCGTCATTTTCAGTGCGTGGCAAGATCGATAAATTGAACTCCATGTTGATACAAAGGCGGTCGGATCGTCGAATGGGCGGTTGATACAAAAGTCGGATCGGGAGTTGTTAAATAAAAAGTCGGATTCGCGTTTTCAAAAACCTGAACTTCCGGGGCCCGCTTTCTAGACCAGTACCTAATTTTATTTAAAAAATATAAATTGTTTGAACTGTTTGATATATGGGTAAATCTCAGGATACCATTAAAAACAAATTTAAATAGTGAGATGAACTAATATTACCATGTATTTTATATTTTTACTTATTCTCTTTACTAGAGCCAGTAATCAAACTCAGTACAAGAAGAGTGACAGAGACACAGAAATTAATGGTGGAACTTCTGAAAAGGAGTGCAAGCCCCTATCTGGAAAAACAACTGGTATTGTGGGTAATGTTGAAAGTGAAACCACATTCAATAATGGAACATCAGGGAGTGAAACAAAACCACTTGTTCATGTTTAATTTAGTTACAAGTAAACATGTTCAATTAAAAGTAAGTTTTAGGAATTGTTATAAAATGTGATTTATTCAAATGTATATGTTTAGTAAATAATGTAAAGTAATGTTTAAACTCAGGAGTAATGTTTTGTACTTGTGTAGCATATACATAATTATTTGGTATGTGAAAGTTGAGTGAAAGAGTGCTTAGAGTGGTTGTTTCTCAAGGCAAAGTTACCAGATTTGAAGCCTGGTAGTGTCACACCTCAGTCTACACAGCTTTAAATGGGTAAATGACTTGCTCTTAAATTATGGGAAGGCAAAGACAATAAGGAAGGGACCAGTCACCCCACCTCAAGATGCTGAGAACTAGTATAAGTGAAATCTTGAATACTTCACTAAAGCAGTATCTTCTTTGAGACTACCTTTTTTTTTAACAGAGCATCATTGAATACATAAAAGCATTCAGAGTATTTTGATGAGTGAATGAAATAAATGTATATAATGATGTATTACAGTGATTATGTGAGTTTTATATATGGTCCCATCTGTGTAAGTTGTGTAGTATGAGATGATTTGAGTATGAGAGAGTAGATTTGAATAATTCAAATAATTTATATCATTTTTGCAGAACTGCCAAAGATAGGTTAAATATTCTACCACATTCTTGCCATATGTAAATCATATTAATTATTACACAGAACATCACTAGTTAATAATTTTCTTGTGGTGTTTCTGATAGTCTTTTTTTAAATATGAATTTCTGATGTATCCTTGTGCTGCTAGTGTTCCCTGAATTCAGTTTTTCAAACGCCATATGATTATTGTATGTTGACATTTGCATTAACCTTGCATCATGATATTAATTATGGATTATTAATGATGTAAAAACAGTACCAGCTGCATTTGTACTGATATTTTTCTTATATTCATATGTAGGCATTCTTTTGACATGAAAAGTTGTAGATGCCTGACTAATTTATATTTTGGCAAGTAGAGAAAAAAAAAAGGAACAAACAAATGTATATTATATCAAAAGTACCAGTTAAAACGTGTTTGCTTTTATTTACATAATATTTATATAGTCCTCAATATAGCCTATTTATACTATTATAAAGACCCAGACTAATATAAGCAACATTCAGAACCGACAAAAAGAAAATAAAGATAAACGTCAACAAATGTTATGCACCAACAAATGACAAAGAAGATTTTTACACCGGACTACAAAGTATGATGGTTAAAAAGAACAGAAAAGACTAGAGTTTTAATGGGTGAAGAATGCAAAGAAAGGAATAGATAATAGTGATTTTGAAGAAATCATGGGAAAACATGGCCTTGGGACAAAGAAGGAAAATGAACAACTATTCATAAACTTCTGTGCTTCAGATCAATTGGCTGTAGGAAGAAATATGTTTCCACATAAATGAATACTTAAAGCAACATAGATATCACCAGACGTCAGAACAGAAAATCAAGCTAATCATATATACATAACACAGAAGTTTAGGTCATAATTACATGATGTAAAAGTATGTAGAGGAGGAGATGAAGCATCATCTTCTGTTAACAAAATAAGGATTAAACTCAAACTATAAACAACATTATTTGGATTCAGACAACTGTTTAATATAGGATATCTCATAAAACAAGAAACAAAAAGAAACAGTTACAGTATTCAATAAGTACCAAATGCTCCAACAACTATAAGATGGAGCTAATGCTGAAGGCAGATGGCAACAAATGTATTGAAAATATATGGATTGAGTTTTGTGGAGATTTCCTTAAACAAAAGTACATCAGCACAAAGCATAACTAGCAGAAACTATTGATAAGATAAGGGAAAGAAAAACACAACAAAGCAGATTTAGGAGTAAAACCAGATGTTCCAGGTCCAAGGCTCATGAAATATTCATAGAAGCAAACAAAGAAAGAAGAAGAAACATCAGAAGAGACAAGAGAAAATATATTGATGAGTTGGCAAGAGAGGCAGAGGAAGCTGCAGCCAAAGGAAATATGAAGGGTCTTTATAATGGCACAAAGAAGCTAACAGAGAAATATGACAATCAAATGACCTTGTTAAATGCAAGATGGTAAATTTGCTTAGTTACATAAAAGAGAAAATTAAAAGATCGATGAAATATTTTGAGGAACTTTTATGTAGACCAGCTCCACAAGATCCTTGAGACATACAAACAGTTAATTATGTTTTTTCGTTAACATAAAGAAAATTGTGTTAACTTGTAGCAAAGAGGCTGCACTAGGGGAACAAGAGGTGAGAAGAGGAGACTGACATTGGGTAGAACACATGTTGAGAAAACCAGTTGGTAGTATTACGCATACCCAGCTGTAATTGGTTACCTGACTCTGCTCGAGTTAGAGAAGGCAATGGTAGTGAGAAAGGGAACCAGTCAACTCACCTCACTAAGCTGAGACCTAACATATTGAAGTCTGTAAAAGTATTTGCCATGGTGCTGCCTTTACCTTTACTGTACATAAAGTTTTTTCAGTCTGATCACAGAGCCTCAGTTATTTTTCTTTGATGTTATCGGATGCATAAAACTCTTCTCAGAAATTTCATCAGTACATTAGAAGTTGTATTTAAAGTGTGTTATTTTCTAAAATATTAAGATTTTTTGTTCTCCAACCAGCATTCCATAAAATGAAAAGCATTTTATGCAATAACTCTTTTCAATGGAAGTAAGAAAGAGAGTTCGTCAATGTAATATAGAACCATCCTGAAACACAGAAATTAGTTATATGCAATTAGTAAACAATTAGGAATAGCACTATAGGCCACAGAGATGTGGTTTTACAGAAGAATGTTACAAAACCATGGACAGCTAAAAAGGGTGATGAGATTGTCCTGTCCTAAAAGAGGCCAATGTGCAAAGGAAGCTTCTTAGTCACGTGAGAAGGAAACAATCAATTCTAAAAAATAATTCTGGAGACAGGAAGTTGTGGTGAAACATGATCACCTATGCCACCACACATGGTACTTGAAGAAGAAAAAGAGAAAATAAATATAATAGGAAGAATTAAACTTTCTACCTCATGATCCATATGGTACATTATTCTTCCAAAGGTTGCCTTGTAGACCTTTTGGTTATAGTTTGATTTATTCATGTCCACACTTTATACTGTATAAAACAAATGTATCTGTGCATTTAAAACTTACATCATTTCAAAACATTGTTCATCCAATTTACAACTATTGTATATACATTTTAGATGTCTCAATAATGAATTGTCTCGTTTTAATGCCTGGGTAGATTATTTTAAAAAATGCTTGTGGTAGAAATGGGTTAGGTTGGATTGTTTGCCTCCTTTTATATACACTTTCAGTTTTAACTCAGTATCTACATAAAATTATTTCTACATAAACAAGTGTAAATAAGAATCTCAGCAGTTATTTATTTTCATGAATTGTACTCATCATCATCATCATCATCATCATCTGCTCTCTGAATGTTGACTGTTAATGTCTGGCATTCCTCTAAGTCCATCTAAGTTGTTGCTCATTGTGATAAGAGGTTTTGATGGTAGTAAATTTAAAGGTTAACAAGGTGAGGTCAAGCTATGTAAGTACCCTGAATCAGAAAGATGATGATGTATTTCTCAGGGGTCCCTATCCGCTACCTCTTCTGATCTCACCCAGTGTACATTATCTCTGCAGTGTTATGTATATGGCAAGTGTCTAGGGTATGTATGTATTTAAGGTGAGGAATGAATAAATTCAAACAGAACTGTAATTCAACAAAATGTAAGTAAGTAAGACTGGTGGGAACGTTTTGGTATATATATGGGAATAAATATACAATTTATTGTCCCGAACCTCAATCTTTTGGAACAGGACTTGTCAAAATCATAAAATGTTTATTTACAGTTTTTAAATAAATAAGATGGAACTCTGTCCATGAAGTGTAACACAATAAAATTGTCACTAGAATGAGTACCCCACTGTCTGATTTTCAATGCTTGATATTAACAATAGGCAGTTAATTGAGGGTTTGTTTTCTTCATCATTCCCCAGGAAATTCTTATTGTTGTGGTGGTTTAAATTGAGAGGAACTGTTATGTGCCCGTGTTGAGGGACTTATCTATGAAGCCTGTCTGATGCTATGGGCTCCAGACTATGTATATGGTCACTCAAATGGTGCTGCTTTCTGGATGAAGATATGGCCTGTAGCTCAAAGTATATTGTGAGCCTTCACTGCCCACAATTTCTGTCTTCTCCAGGTTGTCTGTAGCACTTTTTTACTGGTAATACAACCCTGAAATGAGAAGGAAAGTTTCCTCCCCTTTATAGCCTGTCTATAACAATTCCACAACTAATCAATGGTAATCTTACCTGGGGTCAGCCATGTGTGCTGACCATATGCACCAAACCCTATATTTCTTTGACTACACTCAGTCCTGTGTTTTCATTCTTTTTTTCATATGGCATTAAAGCCACTATTCCTTTAGCATTGCTTGTCTTCCACATAATCAGCAGGGGTGTACAAATATATCTTGTGACCTGTTAATGACTTCTTTCAAACATTCTATGTATGGTGTCACATGTTATTTGAACATTGTGTTACTCCAGAAACCACTATCAATTTATTTTCTCCTGGACTTACAGTCGCAAAATTTTATGGCAAACTTACAAACACATTTATTTTCACTTCCCAAATGGCAATATCAATTTTATTACCACGGCACTATGGCACAAAATTTGTAAGGCCAATAGCAACACATTGTTTACACATTTCACTCCGAAAAAGACTGCATTCCTACCTAGGTCGTCGTAACCTGAACCATCTCCCAATTAGCAGTATCGAAATAGAATGTATCGGCATACACATAGAGCCTGATACTTGCTAAGGAAATATACAAATAAAAGCATCTATCTTACCTCAAGTAAAGAATAATAACACATGCACAAAGTTGACTAGCAGTAAATGGGTTTTTCTGACTGCTTTTCTTGTCCAGATGGCGAAAGCTTGGTCACAAGGCTTTCCCGCTGATCTCAACTTGCGATGGCTTTCAAATTCAAATGGCCTGATCTTACAAGGAGGTGTTAATTTTTATTACCCTACCCTCTGACCAATCAGAAAGCGAGTCAAAATTTTAACTATTTTTAGACTATAAACTTTGAGCAATCGTAAGTGTGTTCGTTCGTCTGATTATCTTTGAGTATTTTATATCTCAGTTATTTATGGACCGATTTCCAATATTAAAAGTGATAATTACACGGTCAACTGGCCTCTATCGTTCTATCTAATTTTCCTTTGGTTATTCCTTAACAGTTTCATCTGGGTAATTTTTTTGTAATTAATTGTAGTTCTAACCTGATCTAAAATATCAGTAAATTAAATCTTTCTAAGTCAAGATAATTTTATTAAGTGGGAATCTTTAGGTTAATATATTAATCAATATCAGCGCTATAATTCAAGATATCCCTTTCTTTCTAACTCCCTTTAGTTATTGAGAAATAAATTATTTAATTTTGGACAAAAACACAGAATCGGCATTTTTGCCACTACACCAAATTTTTTTCTTGACTCTACAAAAACGAGGTACCAATTTGATTGGTTGTTAATTTTTACCACGTCCGTTAATAATTATTGGGAGGGGTAGTATGTTTTTTGGGGGGTAGTAACTTTAAACGGGTGGTAGTAGAAAAATTCAAATTCTCTCTAGTTAAATGTTTAGCGGTAACTTTGATTGTGCCATTCAGACAAATTTCAAATGTAGTTATTTGTAGACTGTAAAAATGCGTTAACTGGGTTATTAAGCGGGAAATTATTTGAGTTTGGGGTACACAGATCCATTTCACTACACTCATTGATGATTTATCCACAAATACAGTATTCTTTTTCTGGTCCTTTTTACTCTTTATGGAGCTACAACTATAGCTGATCACCTTAACACATTAACTACCGAATTGAAAAACACACCGTGGCCTAATTAAATTTTTTCCCATTTTCATCCTGTAGGTGTTTGCACAAAGTAAGCTGTAATTTTCGTAACTGTTTACAGATTTTTATGAATTACACGTCATTTTAAAGATAAATGAATGCACTATTACAATAAACACCGGTTGTAACTCTAATAGAGGTTGTTGCTATTTAACGGCCCTCCGATGGCCGAGGACTTGCAATATTTTCACAATTATGGCTACTTGCGCCCCATCTCTATCAAAATCACAATTTCAATCAATGTGCACACCGTTTTCACTCTTGTCCTCGTCGCTAGATCAATCATTCAATTGTTGAAACACGTTTCTATCCTATTCCGCCGTTAGACGAGATGTACACGCATTTTTTGTGGTCCTATCACTAGTTGCCACGGTAAACAGTTTTACACGATTTGGTAACTAACCAAAACGCTGAAAAATATGAACATAATATCAATTTTCCAGTGTTCTACAACAACCATGCTTTGGGAATTTGTTTTCCGGTGGCAACTTAAAATCTCAAACCAGATCAGAAAGTTTTTCAGTACGTTTTTCATTCGTTTTATTACTAAAATTAGATTGGCGCCCTGAGCGGCTTGCAGTCCAAATTTGATTATTTTGTGAGCTGCTGACAGCGGCTTGCGGTAGTTAATGTGTTAAAGGAGATCTGCTTTAACGCCTTTATGTGCTTTTGTGGTGGTAGTTTCTGTATCACAGTTGTCAGCCTCATGAACAGCCTCCCATTAGTTGCTTCTTACGATATACCTGAGGAGCCAGTATGCCTATTCTTTCTTTGTCACCTCAGAAACCTCCAGGAATTACATGAGGCTAACTAAACAGTCTTGGCATAGAATCCAAGACATATAGGGTATCAGGTATCGAAACCTAGTAGCGGCATGCACTAGTCTTCTTCTTTGATCCTTAGCCGCCGACCGTCAAAGCAGTCAGTGGCCATTATGCCTGGTGGCATCTTGTAGGGCAACAACAAATTGATTCCACCTTTGCTCGGTCGGCGGCCATCCTTCGTACAACTCTGGTTCATTCTTTGCATCTCTGCCTCCACAGTCCTCTGCCAAGTTGTTTTTGGTCGGCCTCTCTTTCGAGATGATCTTATTGAATGATCTTATTGAATGCACTAGTCTGCCCAACTGTAAATGGATCCATGACTCTGCTCTTGAGTTAGGGAATACAAGTGCAGCAGGGAAGGGAACTGGTTGCCTCACCTCATAAAGCTGGACCTTGTACAGTGAAGTCTCTAGCACTTCACTCCCCTATGACAGTATCTGTTAAGAGATTACCTTTACCTTTTTACACTGAGGAAAAAGCAAGTTTAAAGCAAAACAATGTTTTTAAAAATGTAATGTATTTAAAACAAATAAAGATAGATATTAGATAATTATAGCAACAACAAACGCATTAACTCCAGTGTTGTTAGGCTATCTCCAATTGAAGTTCAGAGGTCAAATTTCTTTAATACCTTTTTTCCGTTATCTATTGTTTATTTTAGTGCTGACAATATGTCCATATGAGTAAATGTTGCTAATTCCTGATTCAGCCACATCATTTTCAGAATTACTATAATGGTTTTTTTTAAATATTTCAAGTTGTATTTACTGTAAAAATTACCATATTATATGCACAAGCATACCTGTCAACCTGTATGAATTTTTCATACAATGTACGTATTTTTGATACTTTTAGCAGTGTATGGCCGTACAGACTCGTTGTACGGATTTTTCCTCCCTCCCAAAAAAAAAAAAAAACGAAATCTTTTTTTTTTTTTTTTAAATTCTAAATATATTTTCCAACCCAAGTTTTTTTTTAAACCAATTTTTTTATTCCGGGAATCTCAGTGTCTGTTTTTAAACTGAAGTCTCTCGCACCAACCAATCACATCCTTTTATACCCAGCAATTCGGCAAAAACTTTGAATTCGGCCTCAAACACTTTCGGCTTTCAGCGGGACATTACGTATTTTTAAAGTTACCTGTTATCAGCCATGCTTTCCAAGACACTTCGACGCCAATTTGTTTAAAAAAAGCTAAGTACCTATAACTTGGTTAAATATTGCTGTTGTTTTGCTTTGTTGCAATTTAATCGCTGTCTTAATCTTTCCAGTTATATCTTGCCCTTCAGTATATTTCCGATAAATTAATGTCATAATATTCTGTGTCGTCCCTACATGACTAGAAAAAAAGTTTGTTTGCGTAAACTTCGCTGCTTTATTTTTCAATTAAAAAATCCACACAGACTGCAGGAGGTCCATGAATGCAGACACACTCACTTCTTTTTTACAGTGTAAGATTAATATTGATACATGCTGTGCAGCCCATAAATGCAATTCTGCAAAGTGCTAACAGTGCAGGTGTTGATTATAATACAAAACACTGTGCATCGAAAGAATAGTACCTCACGATCACTACGTTTTTTATATGTAAAGAACAGCATGAGACTATTAGCATGTTTTATACCACACTAATTCAAATGCTAATAGATTTGGATATGTCATTTCTCGTTTTAAAACTGTATTGTGTATAATTTATTAATATACTTTTTGCGTAAGGATTTTTGGGTGTTTGTAAGGATTTTTTGGGTCCGGCGTACAGATTTTTGTCTCAGGAGGTTGACAGGTATGCACAAGCATGTGCTTATATATATCTGCATTGAAGTTAAAGTGAATTTATATGACTGCATTTTCTGAAAGTTTTTTACTTGAAGTTTATTACTGCCGCGCTAGCGTAGTGGTTACAACACCGCTCTGGCGACCGGGTGATACAGGATCAAACCCGGGCGACGGCATTTGAGGATTTTTCGCCGACCGGGATTTGGACTGGATTAACTCGAGACCTGGCGAGGACATTTGAAGGAGTGTCGTCGACCAGGGACTGGCGGCTCCTGAGCCGACCCAGCTGCAATGGGTACCTCCGAAATCGGTGAGTATTTGCCTGAATGGCGAGGGACACCTGTCTCTGTACAAGAAATAAAGGGATACTCACGTAAAATCAATGTCAGGTTAGACATAAATAATAACCTGAGATTTCGCCTCGAGTATTAGCGGGCGTACGAAAAAAAAAAGAAAAAAAAAATTACTGAAAGTTTGTTATCAAACGTTTGTTAAGTCTTAGATAAATGCCTTTTGTGAGTATCATCATTAGGGCTAGGATTTTAACGATTTTGCATTTTATTTTTAGGCATAACCGAAATGCAGCTTAGTTGATTTTTTAAATGTGTATCATAAAAAACCTAAGCTGATTTAAGAGCCTTTGTTAAGGCATTATTATGCATTATTGCATGTTAGGGGATTTTTTGATATTTTTCAGTCATTTTAAAACATTTTTTAAAGTCATTATCTAGCATATTTTTTTATTTTCAATAAATATAGGCATTTTTTATGTTCATGTGTTCTTACTTATTGTTTGTTACAAATTTCTTTACTTCGTGCTGTCCCCAGGCTGTTTAATAATTTTCCCTAAACCCATGAAAACAACTATTGCTGGTAAATTTTCCTACATAAATTTAGTCAAATTTTGGATTTCTGCCAGGTGCCATTACTTCCTTGGAGAAGTCAGAAGTTCTTTTATTGGACCAGATAGAATTTAGCAAGTTTTGAAACTAAAAATGTGGGATATGAAAAGCTTTGCTTAATTTCAGATGTGCTATCAAGGAAAAACTTTACCATTGGTGAATTTTCAGCGGACTTAGAACCAGTAGTAGTAGTTTATTTCAAGTATCTTCTATGGTTTTACCTTGTAGTAGTCGTGGAAAGGAGCTTTTCAGGGTTTAAAGCTTTGTTGGGAGACAATAGAAAGTTATTCTCTTTTGAAAATCTGCAAATAGTAAACATTGTTGCATTTTAATTTAGTTCAAAACTCATTAAATAAAAACTTTCAGAATGCCATAGAAACTGTAAAAATTTTCAGTTGTAATATTATATCTTTTGTGTGTTTGTGTGTTTTTTTTATTTTTAATATGGAATTATTTTGTTAATAACAATAAAATTTAAACTGCATTTAAGGTGTCTTTGTGTGTGTGTGTGTGAGAGAGGGAGAGAGTGTCTCTCTCTCTCTTTCTCTCTCTCTTTCTCTTTTAGACTGCATGTTTTTGGTTAATAAAAAAGACTTTCAGTTTGGCACAAAAACTAAATAAATGTAGTTGTATTTTTTATGTTATTTCCTTGTTTTGTTTTATTGGTCCTTGGGGGAAAGAGGGGGGGGGGGGGGGGGGGGGTAGTAACATGAATATTTTCATTTTGGCACAGGAACAGCAAAAAATTTAAATTATATTTTTTAGATTCTTTTTGTTTTTGTTTTATGCCATTCACTTTCTTCTTTTAATAATACAAAATAATTTTAGTTTAGCTTACTTACTTACTTACTTAGTCGTTCCCCTTCTACCGTGAGGTGTAGAGGTTTGGAAGAGAGAGCGCCAGACTATTCTATCGGCTGTCTTCCTCCTGGCCTGGTTCCATTCTAGTCCTCTGTCCTTCAAAGATTGTCTAATGTTGTCCTCCCAGTGGACTCTGGGTCGTCCTCGGGGTCTGGATCCTTGGCTCTTTGTTTCCCATGCTTGTCGTGGTAGCCGATCTTCTCCCATTCTGCAGACATGGCCAAACCATCTTAGTTGGGACTGTTCTACTTGGGTCTGTAGGGGGTGGCATTTTAGGCCTTGACGTATCGTCTGGTTGCGTACCATGTCTCTTCTTGTTACTTCAACCACCTTCCTCAGATACCTCATTTCTGAGGTTTGGATCTGGCTTTTATGGGTTGTAGTCATTGCCCATGACTCGCATCCATATGTCAAGACTGGGACATAGGTGGAGCGGTATACAGCCATCTTCGTTTTCTTACCAACCTCTAAGTTGGAACTAGCTTGGAAACTAAATAAGAAAGTTGTATTTTTAGGTAATATGTTTTTATTTTACAGGGTTGGGAGGGTTCTTTTGGGTCATAAATGCATTTTTATAGGTCATTTTGTATCAATTCTTAGGTCAATAAAATCCTAGGCCTAATCATCATTATCATTAACCCTTTTCATTCTCCTTTCGCCCCCCCCCCACCCCCCATCCCTACCGGGCATACGTAAAAGCATAAATTTTTATAACATAAATATAGTCTTATATATATATATATATATATATATATATATATATATATCTATATATATATATATATATATATCTATATATATATATATATATATATATATATATATATATATATATATATATATGATAGGAAACTCTTTACAGAGAGATACAACAGGAAGCAATCTGATCATCAGAAGAAGTCCCCCCGTCCAACAAGTGTTTCGGCCCATATACTCCTTTACACTCTAAGGGGGGCGGGCCCACTTGGGTCATGACTCCCAAGCGTCTCAGCTTCCTGTTGTCTTGTATCGAAAATGAACCCATTTCACTTATGGTAGCAACTTTTAAATCCACAACGCCAGCCGTGGAGGCAATTGTGAAAGTAACAAAGAGAAGACAAATTATTCTGTTCGTTCCGTCGCCCTTCACAACTAAGGACAACACACTGAGACACTAGCGCGCAGCCGACGAGCCTTAGCCCCTGCGCGCCGCAAGCCACTGAAATTCTGTACCTGACACTCCCTATAGTATACATCGCCTGTTGCCCCAGAGTCGCAGCCCTTTCACTAGTACACCAAAAAAACTCAGCGTTGTGGACTTAAAAAATTTTTGGTGTTTTCTGTACTGCAGCGTTTATTGTCACAATTTCCATTGCCCATTGCGGTTGTTCCACAGCCAGCCTGATGCCTTTTCGGCAGTTTCACTAAGCCTCTTCAGTGCCCTTGTTCTAGACTGTCCCTTCGGCCCCAACAGTTTCAATAAATCATACACTGATGCAGCCACAAGCCCTCTTGCGCCCACTTCAACCGCCATGACCCTTGCACTGAATCCATCGTGTCTCAGATCCGCGGCCAGATTGCTATACTTGGCCGCTTTGAATATATATATATATTTCCTTTTTTCCTTTCATATTTATTATTTTCTGACATACTGCCTGAAATTGTAAGACTTTTGGTTGGTCATCCTTATTGTGATTGTTATGTTTGCAGCTGCTACCGTAAGCATTAGTGGGTAATGATGTGTCGTTTTGATAGTAGGTTTTGACGTGAACAATGACTGCATCATTGAGTGGCAGAGTGGTTAGAGTGTTAGCTTCTTGAAGAAAAGCTACTGGCTTTAAAACCTGGTAGCTTCTTATTCCAGTTTACTCAGCTGTAAATGGGTACCTGGCTCTACTCTTGAGCTAGGGAAGGCAAAGGCAGCAAGGAAGGGAACTGGTCACCTGACCTTATAATATAGTGAAGTATCTAGCACTTTACTTCATATGGCAATGTCTGCTGTTGGACTACCTCTGCGTTTTAATGAATACGTCAGTGATAGAACACTTGTAGAAAAATGGATCTGCATACATCTTAATCATGTTTTCCTCAAATTAAAAAAAAAAAATTTTAAATAAAAGGCAACAAAAAAAAAATACTAATTAGCTTCACTAAAATTTTGTCAGGATTGTTTTTCACCATATCACATTTTGAAAAATATAGATACACTATTGTGGACATTATTATAGGTTTGGGTTACAAAAAAAAGCAACTGACACAAAAGTAGGTAGGTACAGTATAAAACGACCAGAAAATGCAGACTGCTGCCTAAAAAATTTACATATTAATATATTAAACTGTGGTGTTGATATTACTGGCATACAGAATGGAGTTAAACTCATTGTATACAAACTAAATTTTTACCGAGTCCTGCTTTATTGATCAGAGATAAGGAAAAAATAGATCTAATTAGTTATGTTGACTTAAGCTCTGAAACATGGAGAACAATAAAAACTGCAGCCAAGAAATCACATAATTTCATAAATCAGTACTTGCATAGAACAGAAGGATTGACATGGTTCGACTAAGTCACCAATGTGGAACTGATGACAAGAACCAGACAAGTGCCAGAGGAACAAAAGATGAGAAGAAGATGCTGTCGATGGATCTGACAATCGTTGAGGGAAACTCTTGATAGCATTACCACGCAGTCCTTGTTCTGGAATCTATGTGGTAAGAGAAGTAGAGATAGACCATAAACAACTTACTTAGTCATTCCCCTTCTAACGTGAGGTGTAGATGTTTGGAAGAGAGAGTGCCAGACTATCCTACCGGCTGGTTCCATTCTAGTCCTCTGTCTTTCAAAGATTGTCTAATGTTGTCCTCCCAGCAGACTCTGGGTCGTCCTGGAGGTCTGGCTCTTAGTTTCCCATGCTTGTCGTGGTAGCCGATCTTCTCCCATTCTGCACACATAGCCAAACCATCTTAGTTAGTGTGACAGCGCCATCTTGAGGTCTGTCGTTCTAGGCGCTGGCCCCATCTGGTCAGTCATATTGTCTATGTGGTTTAGTGCCTTTTGATCACGTTATCTTCAAGCAGATTTATTACAAGGCCATAATAAGCCTACATATTAGTTGTGTTTTTGCTCTAGTTGTGTATATCTGTGTTTTCATGCATTCTGGAGCATAATCGCGTGTGTTATCTGTGTGGCGTAGATTAATGCGCGTAAGCGCGCAGTAAATTGAGTGGTTAGGCCAGGGCTTATAAAAAGGGGTAGCAAGCGGCGAAACCGGTCTATGTTTGAGAGAGCCGCCCAGTGAGAACAGACTAAGAAGACACACAAGAGCCAAGCTGTAAATGCCTTGAGCACGTGAGTTAATTTAAATTAGCATTAGTTTTCTAGGATTCTGAAATTATATCGATGTGGCTATTTTAATGTTTAATGGAATAAATAGATAGATAGATAGATGTGAAAGTTTAAAAGCGATTATTTCATTCTTCAGAAAGGCAGACATAGTGTGAGGCTATTTCACTGCGAAATTTAGATAAGATTAACAATCGCAAGATAGCAACCTCGTGGTGATAAAAGGCGGTGATAGCGAGTCTGAGCAAACACGCTCCGCGTGTTAAACCTATAATATGTTATGCCGAGCGACACGCGGTGTATTTAGTTCCAGTTTTTTGGTTAAAGCCAAGAATATTATCCTTTAATGTAAAAGTAATTAAGTGTATTTCACGATTATTGATTATTCTACTGTTTATCTTTAGTGGTTACTTAGAAGGGAGAATAGTCATTTAGATTTCTGGTGCGTAAGGCAAGTTGAGACAGGTGTTTCTCTGTATGCTCCCGGTGGAGCATGGAAACACCAATGCGGCTGGTGTCCACCACAAGTCAACAGAAGCATTTTTATGCTGTTACAGTGGTTGTTCCTGTAATAATGTGTTTCATGTGATGAGTTCCCAATCTCGTCAGGGGTCACATATGACACGTTTGTGGCCAGGCGCACCAGTCGTCACTTACGACATGTTCAGAGTGCGGGAACGAGTATTGATGTGGGTCGGTTGAGAGGTAGTAGTTAATTCTCATTATTGAGATTATTTGTTGTACATGTATTGAAGAATATTATTTTATGTCCAGTTGATTATTATTGTTATGTGAACATGGTTTGTGAGAGCACGTGGGCGTACTTAGAGTTGTATATTTCTCTCCTCCGCTCCTGAGGGAGCATGGGGCCACCGGTGTGGTTTGTCTCAGCATGAAGCATTCCGATGCTCTTGCAGTAGTGGTTTCGGTAGCAACCTATGTTACCCGGTGCGATTGCCAGCCTCATGCACAACACCATACTAGTCGCATTGGACGACACGCATGAGTGTGAGATAGTTGATGATATCAGGATGGGCGCATGTTTTCTTTATGGTAAGTGTTATTATCCATGCTATTAATGTTCACTTACCAACGGGCTGATCACCCGTTTGCCAGTCACTTCGATTACGGAAACAACAGCAAATGGATTGATTTGCCGTTGCCCTAAAGACGCCAATAGGCGTGATGGGAAACAATGGCAAAGAAAACCTATCTGCTGTTGCCCTAAGACGCCACTAGGCGTAATGGCCACTGACTGCTTTGACGGTCGGTGGCTAAGGACGGAAGAAGAAGAAGAATGTTCACTTAGACATTGTTTTATTTATTGTTTTTCAGACAGTCTATGAACACTGACTGGGTGTTCGTTTGATTGTTCGTTTGATTGTTTGTTTGGTGTTCGGTTCTGTTCGGTAGAATTAAATGTTGATCTGCATAAGGCTTTTGGTTGCTTGAATTGTTAAGTCTGCTGCTGAGAGGGTTGCAAGCAACCAATAATTGCAACCCCTGTCAAACGATCCTTTATAAATTTTCTTAGTGCATGGGTCTTGGGGTGTGAGGTACCCCTAGCGCCCCTGTCACATTAGGACTGTTCTGCTTGGGTCTGCAGGCGGTGGGATTTTAGGCCTTGATGTCTTGCAGACCATGTCTCTTCTTGTTACTTCAACCACCTTCCTCAGATACCTCATTTCTGAGGTTTGGATCTGGCTTTTGTGGGTTGTAGTCATTGCCCATCACTCACATCCATACGTCAAGACTGGGACATAGGTGGAGAGGTATACAGCCATCTTCGTTTTCTTACCAACCTCTCTCTTGCTGGGTAATCCTCGATTTATGGCTTGAAAAAGTCTCCCAGCTGCTGCTTTTCGAGTGGCCAACTCTTCTTTGATGCCTCCCTTCTGGTCTATAACAGCTCCGAGGTATTTAAAGTGGTCGACCTGCTCCAGAACCTGTTCTTCCAGCTTAACCTGATGCCTTCTTTCTTCTCGTGATATCACCATGGTTTTTGTTTTAGAGCTGCTTATGACCATCCCTCTCTTCTCCAGCTCTTCCTTCCAGATTTGCAGGTTGAATTGGAGATGTGCCTCTGATTTAGCAATCAGGGCAACATCATCAGTAAATGCCAGCTCTGAAATACAGACCTGTCTCATCTTCCAATACCCCACTGAATACATTCTTGTTCTCTCCTTACATGCCATGATGACATCGCCCATGAGGAGTATGAAAAGATAAGGTGACAGGATATCACCTTGTCTTACCCCAGTGGTGGTCCTGAACTCTTCTGACTTATGGTTTGCTGTCCTCACATAATTTCTGCAAGACTTGTAGAAGCTCTGTATAGCATGAATCAAAGGTGCTGGAATGTTCTTCCTTGCCAAACAGTCCCAGGGTAATTAGTCCAGGGGACATCTAGCATTGTCATTTCCAACTCTGGCATTGAAATCTCCAAGCATGATAATTTCATCTAGGCAGTCATCACTGTCCTTTGAAGCAGCTCGAAGAATTCCTCCTTGACCTCTGCTCTCTCATCCTCATTTGGCCCATACACAATGACAAGGTTGACTATGGTTTCTCCTTTTAGTTTTTACACCATAATGCGCTCCGAGACAAAGTTCCATCCCTTGATACTATCTTTTTGGTTTTTTGCCACAAGCAACCCACGCCCCCTTTAGCTCTTTCAGATGTGGGTATACCACTGTAGAGCATTGTGTCGCCATCGAGATCCATGACTCCTTGTCCCTTTTTCTTCGTTTTCGTTATAGCCAGGATTTCTAGTTTTGTTTTCCTCATCTCTTCCACCAGCTCCTCTTCTTTCCCATTTATACTTCTTGTGTTCCAAGCTCTATAAGTCGTAATCCGTTCCTGTTCGTCGCGTTTAGAATCAGTCCGGTTTTCTCTCTTGTATTTCGCGTAATCTTGATTTAAAGCCAACAGGTGATTGGCCTGTTGTGCCTTTGCATGATGGAGGGGCTGCCTCATTACGGCCTCCTTTTTCAGCCGGGCTTGGGACCGGCATAGGCGGAGTTACCATAAACAACAAGGAGAAGAAAACTAGAAATAGAAGTGAACATGATGAGAAAGACATGGAAAGACCTTGAGTTGATGGCATTCAACAGGAGGAATTGGGGTTGGGATTTGTTTGTTGACGGTCTATGCTCCGAGTTGATGGCATTCAACAGGAAGAATTGGGATGTGTTTGTTGACGGTCTATGCTCCGAGTTGATGGCATTCAACAGGAGGAATTGGGGTTGGGATGTGTTTGTTGACGGTCTATGCTCCGAGTTGATGGAATTCAACAGGAGGAATTGGGGTTGGGATGTGTTTGTTGACGGTCTATGCTCTGAGTTGATGGCATTCAACAGGAGGAATTGGGGTTGGGATGTGTTTGTTGACGGTCTATGCTCCGAGTTGATGGCATTCAACAGGAGGAATTGGGGTTGGGATGTGTTTGTTGACGGTCTATGCTCCGAGTTGATGGCATTCAACAGGAGGAATTGGGGTTGGGGTGTGTTTGTTGACGGTCTATGCTCCGAGTTGATGGCATTCAACAGGAGGAATTGGAGTTGGGATGTGTTTGTTGACGGTCTATGCTCCGAGTTGATGGCATTCATCATGAGGAATTGGGGTTGAGATGTGTTTGTTGACAGTCTATGCTCCGAGTTGATGGCATTCAACAGGAGGAATTGGGGTTGGGATGTGTTTGTTGACGGTCTATGCTCCGAGTTGATGGCATTCAACAGGAGGAATTGGGGATGGGATGTGTTTGTTGACGGTCTATGCTCAGAGTTGATGGCATTCAACAGGAGGAATTGGGGTTGGGATGTGTTTGTTGACGGTCTATGCTCCGAGTTGATGGCATTCAACAGGAGGAATTGGGGTTTGGATGTGTTTGTTGACGGTCTATGCTCCGAGTTGATGGCATTCAACAGGAGGAATTGGGGTTGGGATGTGTTTGTTGACGGTCTATGCTCCGAGTTGATGGCATTCAACAGGAGGAATTGGGGTTGGGATGTGTTTGTTGACGGTCTATGCTCCGAGTTGATGGCATTCAACAGGAGGAATTGGGGTTGGGATGTGTTTGTTGATGGTCTATGCTCCGAGTTGATGGAATTCAACAGGAGGAATTGGGGTTGGGATGTGTTTGTTGATGGTCTATGCTCCTTTTGGAGCTTAAAGATGATGAACGTTGATTTAAGAAATGATGCCAAAGAAGAATGTGTTTAATTCTGTGGTAACGGTCGTGTCTTAATGTGACAAACGAGAGGTTGCACTAGGGGGATGGTAACATCATCATGAGAATACAAACTTTACAGAAATCAGTATTGCAGGAGCACAAAGTGCTGTGGCACAGGCTTCCTGCAAGAGCTGTTTCATCTTCTGTTAACGTGGTTTCATGCTGTTTACAAGGGAAAAAAATGGAGAAAGAGAGAAGATTCCATAAGCATCGAATCTTAATTGATTATTTAAGACCTGGGTGCCCCATGTGGTTCCATGCAGTCTCTGAGGGGACATAAAGAATAAGTCTGCTGATCTCTCAGGGAAGTCTTAAGAGGTGACAAATATGAAGTTGTGCATGGCACTGGCAACCTCATTTTGTAAAATTAATTGCGACAGAAACCCCCGCTGCAAGAGCATTTAACTTGACATAGGCTTCCTCAAGGGAGCACCATCTGCAGGAGTGAATCCATGCACCATATCAAGTGAAATAGGATATGATAAAAGTTGGATGATGCTCAGCTTTTGCGCCATCATATCATTGCTGATCCCATCTCTGAATTTGAAAAGGAACATGTCTAAGTTATTTCCTGCTTAGACATTTGCAAAGTCTTAAACTACGTGAGAATTCTTGAAAACTTGATGTTTTACTGTAAAAAAAAACTGATTCATTTACTTAATCACAGTGATGACAAGGTCACTTTCCCTGTTTTATGTTGTCTTCTATCAGTTAACAATTTCTTTGTTATCACATTATGGTGAAACATCGCTGTGTAGTATAATACAATAGATGTAATAATGCTAACAGTTGCTTGTTAACTCATTTAATTAAGGTATTCCATGCTCTCAAAACATTGCTGAAGGCGCAGTGAAAAATGAAGTTGTATAGCTTGTTACTTGAAATTTAAATAATGAAGGAAACCTGAGTCCTGTGGATAGTAAATAAATAAAGGTAATTAATAGGTACTCGTTGGACATAAAAGATGGTACTAGACATCAGCAAGTACAGACTAAATAAAGGCCGAAATACTATTAATTATCATTATTTATTTATTTACTTATTTATTTACTATCCACAGGACTCAGGTTTCCTTCATTATTTATTTAAGAGTTCACCCATCCGTGACTTTAACCTACGCGTCTATTCTGTGTTATTCGTCTTCCCTACACATTACTGGACACAAGTATTTCGGCCTTTATTTGGTCTATACTTGCTGATAGGAAAGTTATATTAGTGATTGCGTCTTTAAAACTGTCTGGGTCGTCCACGTGTCCTATACCATAGTTGTGTGAGTGTCATGAGAATGCCCTCAGCCAATAATGCACTTTTTTATGGGGTGAAAAATTGGCTGAGCGTCTATTCACGATGTCTGTCACAGCAAAGCGATGGTGCCGTTTGGTTGGTCCTGGTTCGATTCCCGGTAAGCCTATCACTTATATTTTCTTTTCTGTTGTTGTCACAGGAGCAGTGACATACGGGTCGATATGACGAAATATAAAGAATAATGGACCGACTATGAGGAGGAAAGAAATACTCTCGATGCGGGTTACGGGAAAAGGAAAGGATTCGAGATACCAACCACGTCATACGAAACAACGATGACGACACAGTGGGACACAAGGTTACAAGATGAAGAATGGAACAGCTCTTGAATCTGTAATTTTGATTGTTGTCAGCAAAGCCCACAGTCTCAAAACTTTGCAACTTGAATATAATGGATCGTCCGCAAAGTTACAGCCCAAAAATGTTGGAGTCTGAATATGGCTAAATGTCAGCAAGTTCAGAATCCTATATCTCGAACAGGGTTGAATATCAGCAAGTTCTCAATCCTGGTCAAAGGTCATCAGTTCCACCAACCACCACATGTCACAGGTTCTGGCTGTCCCGATCCGCAGAAATCTCAGTGATTCGGAATCCTGGTAAACGGCACCAGTTCCACCAACCAACACATGTCACAGCGTCCTGGGAACTATCACCAGAAGGCCCTTCACCACATTATATAGTTTGTATTGTTGGCTCGTGTTTTTGGCGCGATCGTATAGTGTTTATTTCTTTGGTGGTGGACAGTGGTTGGGGAATACCAAGGCACCTCTCCTTGGTCGCACGATCTGTAATCTTTATGGTGTCTGATATGAACATTCAGCTCCAAACTATTCACTCACAGGTGTCCAAAATACGACATGCACAGATACCCGATGGAAAACACAATTTAAAAGAAAGTCACAGACCTTTATTTTGGCTTCTATATTCACATAGTTTAGGTTCTTCTTCTCTGTCTTCCAGCCCCTTAACACTCTTAGGCCTATCTAACAGGCCATGCCAGTTCTACCGCGTCCCTCTGGGATTCCCTTTGATTCAAGCGTTCAATATAGACCCTGGGTTGGTATACGAAGTCACTTTTTGGTTCTCTTCTATTCTGTCGTCTATAATAACGAAACTCACCCTATTATTCATCATTAGCAAGTTGATCCACGATGTATTCTCAATTCAGGAGCTCAGCGGTTAACCAATTATACCGCCATTCTATTTTCTCTCTTCATCTGTTAAATCCTTCCTTTGGGAGATACAATTCTTCTCTGTAACCAGGACAGTCATAGTTGTTTAATTATCACCTTGCCCCTTTCCTTCCAATTTGGCTTTTAGTTCTTGATCTGTTTTCTTCATGGCTAGATGGTCCGCCCTCTGTTCCATTCTTCATCTTGTAACCTTGTGTCCAACTGTGTCGTCATCGTTGTTTCGTATGACGTGGTTGGTATCTCGAATCCTTTCCTTTTCCCGTAACCCGCATCGAGAGTATTTCTTTCCTCCTCATAGTCGGTCCATTATTCTTTATATTTCGTCACATCGACCCGTATGTCACTGCTCCTGTGACATTGTCTAGTGCCATCCTTTATGCCCAACGAGTACCTATTAATTACATTTACTTATTTAGTTACTTGTAAGTTACAAATGTTACATATATCTTGGCAGCAGTTTAGAATAGAAGGGACCAACAGTGATATCTAAATAAGGATACAAAAGGCCAGAGGAGATTTCATTGCATTATGAAATATGTGGAGATCAAAAGAAATCAAGTCCAACACAAAATCAGAATCTTCAACTCAGATACCAACTATTGCATGGCTGTGAAACATGGAGAAAACAAAAACAATAGCAAAGATGATACAGACATCCATAAATGGATGCTAGAGTAAAACAGAAGGATTGAAATGGGATGTCAAGGTCATGACTGTGGAACTGGTGACAAGAACGAAACAAGTGCCAAGTGAAACAAGAGATGAGAAGACAATGGTGATGGATTGGACATCCATTGGGAAATCTTGTTGATAGAACTACCAGGCAGTCCTTGTTCTGGAATCCCCATGGTATATAATGTAGAGGTAGACCAAAAACACACAGAGAAGAGAACTGGAGGCAGAAATGAAAATGATGAAGAACACAGCAAGAAATTGAGCTGATGGTACATCTCAGGAGGCATAGGCGTGTGTTTGTTGGAGGTCTGTGCTCCCTGGAGAGCTGCAGGGTTATGAAAGAATGAAATTGAAATATTAAGGTGGTTGTGATGATAATGATGGTGGTGGTGATGATGGTGAGGAGGAGGAGAAACTCTGTAGACAGCACTACAACTTTAGGTAATCTGATAATCTGTATAGATCCACTGTCTGACAAATATTTCAGCCATCCTACTCTAAAATAGGATGGGCACACTAAGGAATTGATCCCACATGATATACTCTAATTAACTGTTTCAACGTTAAAAGAAATGTGTATTCTTTAATCGTGAAACTAAATTTACTAAACCTCTCCGCCATTTCTTGACGGGCTACTTGCAAAGAAATCTGTGAAATCCGAACATGAATAAATTGTTGTCCACTACTTGGGATGATTCGAATGGGTATTCCAGATAAACTTTCACTCAAAGCACAGTGCCAATGCACGCCGCTTCCGTATATTCCCGAAAAGATGGTGCGATTGTTACAGGACGTACGGATGTAGGGACATTTAGTACCTAGCAAATTCTTATGCACGGCGTGATGGGTGGGGGGGGGGGGGGGCAAGGGGACGGTCCGCCCCAGGTGATAGTCAGGAAGGGGTGCCATTGAACACTATTATGATAGTAAGGTAAAAGATCCCGTTACACGCCCTGTTGAGGCATATTGGGAATATGGTGTTAGGCCCATATTTTCTCGACCGTCGGCACACTAGGGGTGATGTGGTCAGCATCACGCCGGCCGCTTTAACCTTCCCAGAGTTGCTCTGGTACCCATTTTATTATGATAGTACTTACTGTTAAAAAAATATATAATTGCAAGTGTTTTTCTTTAATGACAGAAGGGTGCCAAAGGTAGGATCCGCCCCAGGTGCCAAATGTTTCAGGGATGCCTCTGCGCGGGATAAAGAAATAATGTGAGTAAGCTGCAACTGTAAGTGAATTAGCGCGGTTAACTGCTTTAGCAACAAAAGAAGCCAAGGCCGGTTTTACGCTAAATAGTCTCGTTACCAAGTGAAGTGACGTTGATAGGCTGCCAGTGAACTGCTAGTCCTCGCTTTTAGCCAGTGTAACAGAAGCTAATCTTTACCAAGATGAGACCAAATTATACTATTCAAGCTTAAAACCAGGCAATGCAGATTCAAATATCATCTGCCCAATAAGTTAAATATCGGGATGACATAAATGTGCCAGTGTGAGGGAAGACAAACTGTATTACATGTCAATCCAGTGTCGACTTCACGAGAAGAGCAGATTGTGACAGCGCGGCTTTCGCTTAATTCCTTTGAAGGAGAAATTGTATGGCGATGAGAGGTTAAGGCAGGCTTAGAGAATTATATTTCTTTATATGAGAGCGAACGACGTAGAAGAAGACTCGTCGAAAAAAAAAAATTGCTAAATTTTTTTCCGAGAGAGTGAAAAGTTATGAATAAGAATTCTCCTTAAACAGAAACGCAGAACTCAGGAACAATGCAAATTGTGAATAACTTGTAAGATGTATCTACAGAATAATTCTCTGAAACTCCGCTTGCCGCGACGAAAACTATAAAAAAATAATAACATTTTAAAATTTACAATAAATTAATGAATGTTTGAAGCATTGTTGAATATCTTTCGTGTGAAAGTCCCCTGGATTAGTGAAGAAGTTTCTTTCTCTAACACACACGGAATAATAGAGATATATGCACCATAGGCTTGATACATTAATTTATTCATTCATTACCCGTCTTCAGCTTCTTCCTTTATGTACCATTCTAATTAGCTACGTCCAACAATGTCAATCATATAATCTCCCATTCTGCTGCCACCTGTGCAGTCTTTCCTTGTTCGTTAAGTTTGCGAACATTCTGTATGTCATATCTGGAGGTATTCTTAGCAGAAAAAAGACGAGTCAGCAACCAGGACTCATTAACCTCCTTGATAGAGGAGCCTCTTGAGCACTGGATGGCTGAATTAGAGTAATCTTAATTACTAGCTTTATATGACTTGTTCATGTTCTTTGAAGCTTTTTGGCTTGAATTTTCTACAGGATGGACTAAACTACCCCATTCGTAGCTCTCCTTAATCGCATTTTACGACATGCTTGGTTGGTTATAGTTGTTGCGGACTCTCGGGACCCCCGTGTGTTATGGGTGCTTCGATGACTTCTAGTATTTGAGGATGACCAAGTTATTATATGCGTATTCAGTTTATAGAGTCAAAGTCCCTCGGGTTCTTATCACTTTTGTAGGATTCCGTAATACTGTTCGTTGGTATCGATAATGTCTGCTTAACCCTTGTGATACATTATGTGTTGAATATATTTCATATTGAATATTCGACCCTTGACTGACCTGTATTAGTCTCTTGTCTTATTGATTATATTGGCAGTGTGAGATGCAGCGTGTTAAGACATTAATCATCACTGGTCATGATCAGTTGAAGATGAATAGCATTTAACTCAACTCCGAATACGATAGTTGATAAGACTGTGATTTTGACGACTCAAAATATTTAATTAGTAATTTCATACCATGAGCAGACACCAACTACATGGGAACAAAAGTCACATCACATTCATATACGATCTGTAAGAGTTCTCATTATTTCATAAGCACATGTTCACAATCTCTATCTAGAGTTCTGGTTAGAGGTCAGTTCCTTTTAACGGCCAATGTCCTTTGGCATAAATTCAGAGGCTAACTAGACTTACTCCCGTCGCTAGTTTATACCATAGCCTGTTGCACTAGACTTTAACTATCCTGCTAGTTTTGCAATACACTTATTATGCTAGGCTTACGTCTACTGCTAGTCGTTTAATATCCGTTACACTAGGCTTACGCTTGCCGCTAGCTGTACAATATCCATCTATACTAGTCTTACACTATTGCTAGTAACATAATGTTCCTTTGGCATACCACGCCGGGCTAATCTGCCATAATTATGCAAACTGCGTTATTCATACGACGACTTACGTTTGGTTCAAGAAATACACTGCTCAAATGGCTTCCCAGCCACACAATTAAAAAGTGGTTGTACCACACAATATCAGTGGCAATGGCCACACTTCTGAAACACACTGCCGTTCGGGTCAAAACCCACAAGTCGAATCTATAGTGGCAATGGCCACACATGCCCTACGCTGCCGTTGGGGCCGAAGCCCACACGTCGAAAGACCTTACAAAGACATACGCGTCATGCACAGTTTTTTTTTTTTTTTTTTTTTTGCGTTCGCCCGCTAATACTCGAGGCGAAATCTCAGGTTATTATTTTATGTCTAACCTGACATTGATTTTACGTGAGTATCCCTTTATTTCTTGTACAGAGACAGGTGTCCTTCGCCATTCAGGCAAATACTCGCCGATTTCGGAGATACCCATTGCAGCTGGGTCGGCTCAGGAGCCGCCAGTCCCTGGTCGACGACACTCCTTCAAATGTCCTCGCCAGGTCTCGAGTTAATCCAGTCCAAATCCCGGTCGACGAAAAATCCTCAAATGCCGTCGTCCGGGTTTGATCCTGTATCACCCGGTCGCCAGAGCGGTGTTGTAACCACTACGCTAGCGCGGCTCCCGTCATGCACAGTGATATGCATACTTGTCGTTACTATATTCAATTGCGATGCAATTCGAGTCGGCCAAACTCAAATGCCTGCACACATGCAACAATCATCGACATCGGTCGATGAGATATATCTCTATTCGTTTGAGGTGTTCCATGATACAGCCATTCGGATCGAGCACAAATCCAAATGTCTGTAAGCATGAAACAAACATCGACATCAGTCGCGGAGATATAATCATTTGAGGAATGCGCCATGCTGCAGACATGAAGCAATCCTCAACATCATCCCCCTCACTTCCAAACGTGACACTTGTGGCACGGATGATAGTGATGGAGAAGACGCCCGTCTCCCGAACATATCAATATTAGTACTACCTACTTATAACTATGATAATCATTAAGTAGACACATTAAATTTTATAACATTAATAATAGCACTTGTCCTAGCTGTTATGTAAGTAAGAGGACTATGGTCTGTCATAATGTAAAAGTGCGTGCCGATGAGATATCTTGACAGCTTCTCCAGGCACCAGACCATCGACAGGAGCTCACGTTCACCTGTCGCATACTTCTGTTCAGCCGGAGTCAGTTTCCTCGACACATAGAAACATGGATGGAGTGTTTCCTTGTAACATTGCAGCAAACAACCACCCATGGAGTAGCTCGAGGCATCTGATTGGAGAATGAATGGAATACGTATATTCGGTAATAACAAAATAGGTGCATTGCTAAATAATTTCTTAATTGTTACCAAAGCGCTTTCGCAATCTTTGTCCCAACGTACCTTATTAGGACTACCTTTGGTCAACAGTGCGGACAAAGGTGTAGATAGTTGTGCGAAATGCGGGATGAATTTATGGTAATAGTTTATCAGGCCTAAAAGGCTTCTAACTTGTTTCTTAGTTGAAGGGGTAGAAATCTCAAGAATTCTTTTGACTGTATTGTCGTCAGGATACAGTTTGTGTTTACCTATTCGGTGACCAAGAAAAGAAATTTCCTGACAACCTATTTGGACCTTTGAAGGTCGCACAGTCAAACCATGCATACGTAACGTATGTAGAAGGGAAGTTAAACCATCAATATGGTCTTCCCACGAGTCATGAAATAGGCAGATGTCATCGATGTACGTGATGACATCTTTACGATCGCCAAGAAGGCGGCGCATCATGCGCACAAACGTCGCTGGCGCATTTACCAATCCAAAACACATATAATTCCATTGGTAGAGCCCAAAAGGAGTTGTGAAAGCTGTGTAAGGTTTGGCATTTTCGGCAAGAGGAATTTGCCAGTAGCCTTTAGAGAGATCTAGTTTGCTAAAGAAAGTAGCATTAGGTAATTCAGACAAAAGATCATCTAAAAGTGGCATAGGCTCACCGTCTGTGATTGTAATTTTGTTCAATCGCCTAAAATCAATACAAATACGTAAAGAATCATCCTTCTTTTTAACAATCACCATTGGGAATGCATATGGTGATTCCGAAGGAGATATCACACCTAAACGTATCATCTCCTTTATTTCTTTCTCTACCCTATCTTTGTGGTGTAAAGATATAGGATAGGGTCTAAGTTTGATAGGTTTATAATCAGTAAGAGTAATATCATGGGATATAAGCGATGTCTGACCTGGAAGGTCGGTGAGAACATCATTGAAAGAAATGAGAATATCCCGAACTTGATCTTGTTGAGAAGAAGACAGTGAAGAAGAAATAGTCACGTCTTTCCAAGATTCCGATGATTGCAAAGAAGGTAGTTGAAATTGTAAAGGGATAGACGAAGTGGTATCTTCTTCATGAACAACTGCAAAAGAAGCAGTATGATGTGAAGAATCATCAATAGAGTTAATAACAGGAATTAATTCCTGTGGTCTTTCAACTGCTAATTTTAGCATGTTGACGTGGAAGGTTTTGATTTTACCTCTAACGTTCACTGAGTAGTCAACATCTGTGACTTGTTTGATAACATCAAATGGACCTTGCCATGATATCAGTAATTTGTTATCGTTATGAGGTAGCAACAACCAAACTTTTTCCCCTGGTTTAAATGATCTTAATATTCTCTTTTGATTATGTAATAATCTTGATCGTTGAGTGGCTGATTTTATACTCTGGGATGCATAAATGCACGCATCGATGATTCGTTGTCGGAGATCAATCACTAACTCGTAGCTGTTTCGAGTGGCTGTATCAATTGACGCTCCAATCAACAAATCTTTGAGTATCATCATTGGTCCGCGAGGATTCGAACCATAAACCAATTCGAACGGAGACCACCCCGTGCTTTCGTGGGGCACTTCACGAAAAGCAAACAGGGCCGCCGGCAGAAGCCTGTCCCATTCACGAGGGCATTCTTCAGTTATCTTAGATAACATCTGTTTTAGAGTGCTATTGTAGCGCTCGCACACACCGTTTGATTGAGGCCTATACGCACTACAAAACGAGTGGTGAACAGATAGCATGGATTCTAAATCCCTCATAATGTTGGAAGTAAATTGTGATCCTTGATCTGACAATATATCCTCCGGAAAACCGATTCGACAAAATATCGAAAATAATGCATCAGACACGGATGCAGTTGTGATGGTTTTCAACGGTATGGCCTCTGGCCAACGCGTGCAAAGATCTACGCAAGTTAAAATATAACGAAATCCATTATTTGAAACAATTGATAACGGACCCACTATATCTACTGCAATCTTTTTGAAAGGTCTCTCAGGCACGTCTGTAATCTGTAAGGGTGCCGTATGGAACCTGCCCTTACGTGCTATACCTTGGCATGTTGTACATGATTTGCAGTATAACTTTGTATCCTTATTAACCCCAGGCCAATAAAATTGTGACGTAACACGAAACAATGTTCTTTTGATCCCCATATGCCCTGCCATAGGGGAGTCATGACCTGTTTGTAGGACCAATGGTCTGTATTCCTTAGGTACTATCACTTGATGTATAATTGTTTTGCCATCATCATAATATCTAGTGAGTATTGATTTCTTTATCTTGAACCATTGTTTAGCCCCTCTTGTGTATTTAATAGTTTTTTTGTTCTGCTCGGCTAAACAATCCTTGTAAAGTTGGGTCACTCTTCTGTTTTTCTGCAAAAACAGAAGGTGAAACAGTGCCAACTTGAGACATAATTGTATCTATTATAGGAAGAGGTGGTGTAGCCATATCCGTAGCTAACTGTTGTGCTCTCGTTACAACAGCATTTGCCACCTGTGGGTGAGATTCAACCCACATTGCAATCTCCTCAGGAGTGCAATCTTTAACTCCTGGTATGTTTCCTATTATAATTTCAGTTATGGGTGCTCTCAAGCCGCAGGCATAGACAGTGCCTGTGTAAAAAGGAGTATCAATGTATACTCGTGCCACAGGGAAAGTTTCTATATTCCCACCAAATGTGACACACTTAACTGATTTGCCTGTAAAAGCAGAGGGCTCGATAAGCGAGTGCTTTATGCCTATCGTTGAAGACCCAGTGTCCCGCAAAACTCTTACTACCTTACCCTCCAATATTCCGGGATGAAATGTAAGATAACCGACATTTACACATGCCGACATTGTTGGCATACAATGGCCACAATCAAGTGTAATTGTAGACTTTAATCTGTCTTTCGACTGACACTCATAACATGTATCATTCATTACCATACATGCGTTCGCATGATCATTATCATCATTACCTTTCTCCTTTTTAACACTGCAACTATTTGCATGTCTCTGTTTATTTTTGTCTCTCGACGGAGATCTGGCATTACCTTTGTTATTATTGACTGACTTTTTATTGCTATAATAAAAATCAGTAGAGTCATCCTTCCTGGCATCTCTACCATAAGATGATCTCTGCTTATAGTATCCTTTTTGATGTGAACCATCATAATCTCTGCCTCTGTGATACCCACGATCATGAGGTGAATATCCTCTATAACCTCGTCGATATGAATTCGAAGGAGAGCGATGACGACGGAAGTTATAAAAACCTCTGTCGGATTGATAATAATCTGAACGACAACGTCCATCAAAGCTCTTCGATCGAGGTCTGTGATCATGTTGTGCCGCGCACACAGGCATAGGATCTCGAATAGTCGATCTATGAAGATCTTTATTCTGATGTGCGGTCTGATACTGTCTTCCGAGTTTTTTCATACTCATTGATAGAATTAGGATGTCTTTCCTGTAAAAATGCTTCTAATTCAGTGCTGCATGCGGATAAAACTTTATCTCGCAGCATGAGATCTATAACACCTTCATATGTGTTTTATTTATACCAGATAGATCAATCCATCTGCTAAGGAAATGTTTAATAGATGCAATGAATTCACCAAAATCTGCATCCTTGCTTGGTTTAGCCGCATGAAAGCGATCTCTGAATCCAGACTCAGTTAACTGGAAACGTCTTAGTAATACCTCTTTTACGACATCGAAATCGCTTCTGCTCTTTTCATCAAGACTCATGAAACATTTAAGTGAGTCACCAGTCAAAAAATCAAGTAAAAGACTGCTCCATCTTTCCTTGGGTATGTTCAGAGCTGTGACCTTCATGATGAATCTAGATAAGAAAGAGTCAACACAATCGCGAGTCTGGTCAAAATGTGGCATTTTTAACTTAGGATAAAAAATATTTGTAGCAGCCGCAGTCTTAGTCTGTTCAGACTGCACTTTAGCTAATTCTAAAGCTTTTTCTTTTTCTGCATGAAGTTTTAATGTTTCCATTTCCATGGCATTTTTATGTGCTTGATCCAGTTGCATAAGTTCCATTCTCCTTAATTCCATTTCTTTATCTCGTTGTGCCATTCTTTCCTTCTCAAATTCTCTGTCTTTTTCTTGTTGAGCTAATTCTTTATCTTTCTGCTCTCTGTCTTTTTCTTGTTGAGCCATTTTATCCCTCTCGAATTCTCTGTCTTTTTCTTGTTGAGCTATAGTCAGTCGTTCTAATTCCAATTTCATGGATATTTCTTTTTCCTTCAATTCCCTTTCTTGGGTTAATTCAAACCTCCTAAGCTCATCAGCTCGTTTAGTCATTTCGCGCTGTTCCATTCTTTCCAGACGCGATAAATATTCATCATATTTTGTATCTGCAAAACTTTGTAGTTCCGCTCCTGATTTTCCATAACTTTTTCCAATATCAATGAATTCCTGTAGTGTAGACATGATAATAGGTTTCTGAGTACCTTCAATAGTCTATAATATACACCAGGATTATAGAACTCACTATAATATGTACATGAATATATTAATCAATAACAAACAAGTTCCAAGAACATGTGACAAAGACAGTGAAAACAATCAAATGAGTTACAATGAAATGATTTTTCAGTTATACGACAACACTTTACACTTATAAAGTAAATAAAGGAGACTTATAAACAGTAATCAGTAAAAGAAAGAAAAGAATTTACATTACAAAAATATAACAAGACAAGTCGTCATAAACGAACGTGTAGACAAAGAAGTTTTAGATCACACACGACAACAATTGTCAACAGTACTGAAAATAGGTTATGTAAATAAAGAGGACGTACTTCAATTGACGAGACTGCTAAGTACACAAAATATGGTTATACTGCGAACCGAAGAAACATTTATATCCTGACTCATAAGAAAAAATATAATCAGTCAGATCCTCAGTCAGCAGTATAAGCATGCAAATCTAATAGAAGTTAACATTCACTGAAGCTTTCCTGGGAAAATTCCAGTCAATATTAAACACGACGAGTATACAAATATACGGATAAACATGAATGGGGAAACACAGATGATAGTAAAAAGTAAGTAAAGTGATGATGAACTGTAAACCAAAGCTAATGCAAGGACAATATGATAATGTTCAAGCGCCTAAGCACAATCAAGAACTTATCTGTTTAGCTGTCCCTCTGAGAAATACATGAATGCATGTAATTCTAATCCTAGTTCCGAAACGTGTCTTCAACAGCTGTAGTCCATTGATGGTAGACCTTGACCTTCGCAGTAGGGAACCGTTTGAAAGTATTGCTTCGGTCTTCGAACGTAGTTTCTTCAATCGATCTGCGTCGCAGCTTCAGATGAATTTGATGAAGAGATACATTCTCCACTGGTTCAGGTTCTCGAGTGGAAGATTACCGTTCTATCTGCGTGTATCAGTCTCTTGTGGAAGAAAAATTCGGATTCTCAGGCAATGTTGTCTGCTAACGTTGACGGCATCAATGTAGTGACGTCACTTTCTGTCCTGCGCATTTCAGTTGCCAGTTAGGCTTGAATGAATGATTTTGCCTTCATAACGTTCATCATCAGTTTGACTTTCTTCGATACTTGAAGGGGGGAATCCAGTATTCACGAAATCCAGACACTTTCTGACACCAGTATGTTGCGGACTCTCGGGACCCCCGTGTGTTATGGGTGCTTCGATGACTTCTAGTATTTGAGGATGACCAAGTTATTATATGCGTATTCAGTTTATAGAGTCAAAGTCCCTCGGGTTCTTATCACTTTTGTAGGATTCCGTAATACTGTTCGTTGGTATCGATAATGTCTGCTTAACCCTTGTGATACATTATGTGTTGAATATATTTCATATTGAATATTCGACCCTTGACTGACCTGTATTAGTCTCTTGTCTTATTGATTATATTGGCAGTGTGAGATGCAGCGTGTTAAGACATTAATCATCACTGGTCATGATCAGTTGAAGATGAATAGCATTTAACTCAACTCCGAATACGATAGTTGATAAGACTGTGATTTTGACGACTCAAAATATTTAATTAGTAATTTCATACCATGAGCAGACACCAACTACATGGGAACAAAAGTCACATCACATTCATATACGATCTGTAAGAGTTCTCATTATTTCATAAGCACATGTTCACAATCTCTATCTAGAGTTCTGGTTAGAGGTCAGTTCCTTTTAACGGCCAATGTCCTTTGGCATAAATTCAGAGGCTAACTAGACTTACTCCCGTCGCTAGTTTATACAATAGCCTGTTGCACTAGACTTAACTATCCTGCTAGTTTTGCAATACACTTATTATGCTAGGCTTACGTCTACTGCTAGTCGTTTAATATCCGTTACACTAGGCTTACGCTTGCCGCTAGCTGTACAATATCCATCTATACTAGTCTTACACTATTGCTAGTAACATAATGTTCCTTTGGCATACCACGCCGGGCTAATCTGCCATAATTATGCAAACTGCGTTATTCATACGACGACTTACGTTTGGTTCAAGAAATACACTGCTCAAATGGCTTCCCAGCCACACAATTAAAAAGTGGTTGTACCACACAATATCAGTGGCAATGGTCACACTTCTGAAACACACTGCCGTTCGGGTCAAAACCCACAAGTCGAATCTATAGTGGCAATGGCCACACATGCCATACGCTGCCGTTGGGGCCGAAGCCCACACGTCGAAAGACCTTACAAAGACATACGCGTCATGCACAGTGATATGCATACTTGTCGTTACTATATTCAATTGCGATGTTCCATGGTGCAGCAATTCGAGTCGGCCAAACTCAAATGCCTGCACACATGCAACAATCATCGACATCGGTCGATGAGATATATCTCTATTCGTTTGAGGTGTTCCATGATACAGCCATTCGGATCGAGCACAAATCCAAATGTCTGTAAGCATGAAACAAACATCGACATCAGTCGCGGAGATATAATCATTTGAGGAATGCGCCATGCTGCAGACATGAAGCAATCCTCAACAATAGTGTTACAATTATTTTCTCCCCTTTCTGGCCTTCGAGGCAGGTAAATAAATAAAACACATAAAGGGATATTTGGCAGGCACTCGTAAGAAATAAAGAAGTAGAAAACTAGACAACTGATGTGATGATAGGCTTGACTGGAAATCAGGACCCCCGAACGGCACCATCGCCTCGCTATGGTATTGAATCGTGACTAACCATACTGCCAATTAGAAATATAACATAGGAAAAGCCATAGTTATAACGACTGCGACAGTGATGAGACCACTCGCAAACACACATACGAACACTACTATAAACTAACTTTTTAGAAACGACTTGCTGTTTTGGACTAAAATATCCTGGACTAATTTAGCAAAGCGCAGCACACAGCGTTGACAAATTGTCCTCGCTGAATTGAATTTTCCAAGTCGATGGTACTCAAGCGCTGTGGTGCTTGTCCTATCAAGGTGAAGTTGTTTATCACATAATGCCGACCTACGAATTGGCAGTAATTTTGAAAGCTTTGCAGAGGGTAAGTTAAATGAATCCAATAGTTTTAATTATTGTAAGAATTTGAAAAACAATTTTAGCTGTTGGCACTATTGAACTGTAGTAACAAATTGAAAAATTCAGGAGACTAACAGACCATCCAATGTAGGCTACCGTAGAATAAATGTTCTTGGAAGGGGAAGACTCAAGCGAAGCAACTTTTTAGAATCATCCACAACAAAGATGAGAGCTTAGGTAATTTTTACCTTTAGTGCCGTCGAGTATGTATAATATGTGTATTTTCGAACCATTTAGAGTTAGGTTTGGGGTTAGGTTTAACCCCAACCCAGACTCAGTAGGCTTCACATATTATACATAGGCTTACTCGACGGCACTAAAGGTAAAGATTACCGAGAGCTTATCCCATAAATGAGGTATCAACAACTAAACCCAAAAACACTGCACACAAGCTTCCATTTAGGAAACAACATTGCTTCCTTGAAATGATAGGAACCATTCATGGAATTAAGAGAAAGAAGAGCCACACTGCAACAGAGAGAAAACCCTTAGTGACAAAACACATAGAGGAACATTACCCATGAAACACCTGGACCCGTGCATACACAGATGGATCAGCAACAAATGCAACAGCAGATGCAGATGGAGGAGTCTGTGCTTAAGCACTGGTAGATCTACACACCGAAAAAAAAGCTGTCCGGTGGCAACAGGAAAATTCTCAAGCAGCTTCAGAGCAGAGGCCTTGAAAACTGCAGCAGAGGTTCTGATGACAGGAACGCATTGAGAGACAAGTTGCTTTCTTCACAGATACACTGTCAGTAATTGCAATGCTGAAGAGCCAAAATAATACAGACCTAGGTGACCTAAGAGTTATACTCCATAAACTATGTAAGCTATTCAAGTGAGTTGTGATACAATGGATCCCATCTCAGTGCAACATCCTCAGAAATTAAGAGGTGGACAGATTGGCAAAGGAAGGTGGAAAGCTACCTCAGTCTGATACAAGTATAACTTTTGAAGAGGCAAAGAGTTTTATCAGATGCAGATGCAGGACCAAAAGGGAGGCAGAGCATCCAGGCCACACACAAAAAATGATGTATATTATCAGCTCAGCAGAAGCAAACAAGTGGTATTCTTCAGACTCCGCACGGGCCACAACAGATTGGGATAACATCTATTTAACAAGCTAAATATAGGAACTACCGATGAGTGTAACTATGGTGTCTATAAAATGACTGCTGAACATCTACTTCAAAGATACCCAACATATGAGGAACAGAAAGCACATGGTTGCCACCAGTACCATTTCTGGAAAAACTCCATGGAGATACAAATAAGCTCACGCTAACCACTGCTTTCTTTGAAAATATTCAAGTAGACATCTAAGAGAGGAGATCGGAGCACTGATGGAGTTGTCCGTGTGCAATGAAGATGATCTGTAAAACCAAAACCAAACCAAATGAAGAAAAAGAACTTTAGCTAAGCAGGATTGCAACAGGCATCACTGAACCGGTAACTTGACAGCCAAGAACCCCAAGTCAGGTATAGTCCTAGTCCTAGTCATTCATAATTTCTTTCAGCTCCCAATGGAGCACAGGCACTCAAATGCACTCAAGGCTTAATGTCCTTTGCCATCAGTTCAAGATCTGTCCATGTCTTCTTTATCCCAATCAGGTTGAAGTGAAGAATAGTGAGACATTTTCCTCTTGCCCTCCAGATAAGACGACCATGTCCTTAGGGTTAGGTTTCCCCTGATTACTGCATCTCTGATTTTTTTTAAAGGCCATATCTTACACATCCCACTGTTCTTCATTTCAACCCCCCCTCCCTGTCATGTTTTTCTCCAGTTCCCCTCTCCATGTGTATTTTGGTCAGTTGAGTGTTAAAGAAGATTATATTGTATTTTACATGTTGACCACACTTAGTTTTGTTAGCAGTTTAATCTACGTGGTAACAATTCTATCTGGGGCCAACATGATGTATTTTTGCACCATTTTAAATTATAAATGAACGCGATATAAGGTTTACATCACTAGGTGATGATGACGTAATAGGTTCTGCCCTAATGTATGCAGACCGTTAGTTCGAGGCCTTTCGTTGTAAGAATCCGTCATAGTAAGACGTGGATGCTATCGCTCCCAAGATATTTGAAGTTTTAACAGTTCTCCTACGTGGCTTAAGGAATTGCGAAGGTCGCCACTGATGTACAAGAAGATGCCGAACTTAAGTATTCAAGTTTCGATGATTTTTATGCAGAGGTATCTTTATGGGAGTAATCAATAATATTTATCTCCATATTCTGGTTTTTGCTACTTGGGTGTTAACCTTTATAGGCACCTCTAGTAAATAGGCCAGATATGAGACGATGTATCACAGACTGTAGGAGACTCAATATATGTACGGTATGTAATTCAACTTTGCCATGAACATTTTGTTATGCTTCGTCAAAATAAATATGCTGTTATCTGTGGACCCATTCAACAAGTCGTTTGGAGGTCGCTTTATATTTGAAAGTTCTTGCACAAACCCACGTCATTCCACAAGATCTCATTAGCACGATGTTCAATATAGAGGTTAGTTATGAACCAAGAATCTTGATCAATCACACATTCAAAAACAACAAAAACCATTCGTAACATTGAGTCACACAGTAGTAGACTCGGCCATGTTGTCTGAGTGGCTATGATTATGGCTAATGCTTTGTTGGCCATGTGACTTTGAGTGATTAAATATCAGAGATGATTTAATTACTGATCTTCGTGAATCTCCCAAAGTGTAAGAGAAGTATGATTGTTGGAAAGCACCTCATTGACAGGCTGTATATGTATTAGCAGCATTTGTGGGAATTGTTGGTATAATTCCTTTTGTAATGAACAGCTGCATTGATTGTCTTGCGCTGTTTTAAAAAAAAAAACTCGAAACAGAGTTTGGGTTGTAGTTAAGGTTAGTGTTAGAGGCTGTTATAGTTCAAGAGACATGACCAACATGGTGGGTGATATTCTACGATTCAACCTTTTCTTCTCCTGTTTCTCTTACCTTGAGGATTCCAAAACAGGACTGCCTTGTAATGCTGTTTGCTAGTTTTCTCATTGTATCCTAATACTAAATACTCATTAAAAAAAATCTTCTTCCTCGTTCGTCCTGAATAGGATGGTTGTGTCGCCATTTACAGCGAAGCTGCAATATTTGCACCTTTCGGCCCGACACATCTGACTACTGCACGGCATTTTTTGGGACCGGGTTTGCCTTCCCTCTTCGATCCCTACTCTCTCAGCCAGACTGCAGTGATGCAGCCTGTTTCCAGGACCACCACTTGGAGGTGGAGTAGGGTCTTGGTCAGCTTTGAGTTGCTGACTACATTCATCTTATTTGCTGCGTCTTCTGTCCCATTTTTAAAATGAGACCAGTAACATTAAAGTAATTAAAATGTTATAGTCAAAAGGAAGCAGAGCTTAAAGTTTTTTTATTCTGTGACTTTCTTTTGAAAAGTGTCTCAGATGTTGTTCGCAGAAATCAGTAATGAATATCCTGCCAGATCAATTGCAGGTTTCTGCAAATAATCTGGTGAAGTATTTGCAGATGACCTGGATATATATTCTATGTGCATTCCATATAATTTGATTTGACCACTTAATTGTCAAGGCCGACAATTAATTGGAAAGTGTTTGGTCTAGTACTCAAGGGGAATGAGTTTGGTACCCATTTCAGGAAAGTTCAACCCCCACTTCTGAAAATTGCAGATTTCTTTTTTATTATTTTATATTTACAAACCCATCATTCACATAAGCATTTTTTCTGCCCGAGCAGCCGATTTTTCACAGAAACACTGGTTGCAAATTGAGGATGCCATACCACACCTGTGATCTCTCATACACTTCATATTTATATATTGGATGAGTGAACATGATAATATTTGAAACAACATGTACAGGAAGACACGACACGCACGCACGCACGCACACACACACACACACGTATTCTTGGACAATTATGGCAACCAATTTTTTAGTCTGGCTATTGCCTTACGACAAGAACTAGACAAGTGCCAGTGGAACAAGAGATGAGAAGAAGATGATGGCTATGGATAGGACACACACTGAGGAAACCTGTTGATAGCATTACAAGGCAGTCCTTGTTCTGGAATCCCCAGGGCAAGAGAAGCAGAGGTAGACCAAGAAGCACATGGAGAAGAGAGCTAGAAACAGAGGTGAAAATGATAAGGAGTACGTGGAAAGAACTTGAGATGATGGCACGTGACAAGAGGACTTGGCATGTGTTTGTTGAAGACCTATGCTCCTTTGGGAGTGGAGGGTTATGAATGAATGAATTGCCTTACGACTTGAAATTTTATGTCCCATCCAAGACCAGTTTTATCTTGTCTCCGTTTCTTTTCTTACTAGCTGTCGTAAATTTATTTTGAGAGAAAAGAGTCTTAGAAATAGTAGTCCGGTTTAAGTGTAGAATGATGGGGAAAAGCTCAGTGATAGAAATGTAGAGAGTAAATAGTTGCTTCACAGAGTGCTGGAGGAGAGTAAAGACAGACTTATTTACGACAAATCATTTCTCTCAATTTACTCTTCAGGCTCATACTGGTCAAACAATTATTTGCCAGTTTCCAGACACACACCTGCTCTCACACCGATTTGGTGCTTCAACCACACAGACGACGTGGATACAACTATCTTAAACAAATAGGGAAAATTTTGGGCTTGGGTAGTCCAACACGATAATGATTAAGTTTATGTTGTTTATTAAAGTTAAAAAAGACAATCACTATAATAATCATTTGTTTACAGCAAGAATTATCAAAATTACAGAAAAATGCAAATAACAAGGTAGGGAGGGGGTGAAGAAGATTGGTATCGACTAAGCCCGTCCCGCTTATTAGACAAAGATAAACCCAGTCCAAAGATTGATAGTTATCAGGAACGTAGGTAAGTTAACCTAACAGTGAAGTTAATTACTCTGAAAGAGGTGTTTCAAAATTAGGTATAGGTGGTAGAAAAAAATCCTGTTCTTCCCAATTGTTCTTCCCTTTACTAAGCAAAAGAAAAGGAGGGGGGTTTAAAACAGAGTTTATCAAAAACTATCCCACTTAAAGGAACAATGCCGGGGATACAGAAAATGTATTACCCGGTAAGCAAGTTAACAAATGGGTTACAAAAAAAGATTAAATTTCCTGTCATTCATACACGCGCTAGTAAAGGCCTTCACTCATCTTGCTCTCACTTACCGATTGTGAAAAAATCTGGCACTCCATAGAATAACACAACAGCAGTTACACCTCAAACTAAATGTATGAGTGTTAGTTCAAGTTCCAGCCCCAGATTAGCGGGTAGGCGGTCAGCACATAAAAAGGATCCCGTAATCGCTGGAAAGTGAATCTGTATTTGTGTCTCTTTTCTTAATAACAGTTTCTATGGGAGGGCACGGTCTCTGATACCGGGGTGAGGATGGTGTGGTCTATATGACTTTGCCGCTGATAATAAAAATTCTTACGCGTGCTGATACACTTTATCCGTGAGGTATGGTTTAAGTCCAGGGAGAAAACTAGTCACATCACTGTTCGGTAAATATGTATTCTCTCTCTGTGTCAGTAAACTAACAAAAGCTCGGGCCAGTGTTCTTCTTCCCGTTACAACTTAGTTTGCTTGATGGTGTGTTAAATTAGTCTTTGGGTGTGCTTTCTTTGCTATAAGTTAGATAGCAGAATTCCAAACATAGAATCGCCTCAAAGATTAAAAATTTACAGTCTCAACAAGTTCTGAGTCAGGGAGACTCTACACACTGTTTATGCTTTGCTTTGCTTAGATTGATTTGCTTTATTGCTTTCTTAATGCTGGGATCGCACAGGTTACGATCACTCTGTATGAAAGAAAAAAAGACATGTAATATACCAAAAACAAATAACCTTCTAAAGCGCGATGAATTTCCCGTTAAGACTATTTTATATACACTCGAGTATTTAATTATGTATTTAATAAACACTGCGCGAGTTTTAGTGGTTAAAACAAACATCTATAAATATAGGACTTAACTAAATTTATTTATTATAAATTCCTTCGCGACTTTAAAAGTTAATTAAAGCATTTAACATCTATTATCTTTTGGAAATAATATAGCAGGTATATCATTACATTTACAACTGGAACTATTGAGATGGTTTAATTTAATAGATTTAAATTAACACAAAATCCAGTGAAATAGAATGAATGAACTAGACCACTGATCACTTTACACAATATATATATTTTACCGCTTTGCACAGAAATAGAATTCACTGCAAATATGTATAAAATCCAGGGGATAATCTAGCAGGATTTCGAATATAGCTAGTGCTTCTGTAAAGGTCTGGCCAGCGAGTGATAAAGTGTATTTCTACGTGGTCTGTATATATCTAGAATGAAATGAAAGATGAGTGGGACATGAGAAACTTAACACCTTTCTAGATCTCAGGACACTTTTGGGGATCTGACCGCCTGACTAAAGAGAGATGCCGCCCCTGGTCTCTCGTATCTTCGCTCGCTGCTTGCGTTCTGGCTTTCCCCGTTCGCTTTCACTGCGATCGGTTCTGCGTTTGGCACAGAGATGCGAAATACCGGCAGGGAACTTGCGTCGCTCATCAGGGACCACTACTGTCTTTGATCGTGGCGCTAGTCTTTCCTGAGATCCCCCAGTCTGTGTCTTTGATCGTGGTCGCTGCTATCTGTTTGATTCTGGCGCCGCCCCCTCTGGGCCAAGTTAATGAAAATACTGCATATGATTGCTCAAGAGATGACCATGGGCGTGATTTAATCTCTCCTTAAATCAATGCGATGACCAGAATGAACGATAGATAAACTGTCCACATATCAATCAGCAAGCGTGTTGCCAATCTGCGTGGAAAGGTTGCATAGCTAATGAGTCCAGGTGAAAAGAAAAATCCCGTTTGACGAAAGGTTACAATATTTCGGGGGCACTGATGTTATCCAAGGGGTCGTTACGAAGAGTCGTATCATATCATTCAGGGTCGGCTGCGTTCGTCTGTCACAATCATCTTCTCTTTTGAGACATGAAAACCTCTTTTCATGTTTGATTTATGACGACGAAGCTGCCCTGAACGGTAGCTTTAGGATGATTGGTATCTTCAACTTCCTCCTCTTCCTCCGTAGTCCAGTTTCTACTCAGGAAATCAGCCCCGACATTCTGTCTTCCCGGAATGTATTCCACTTTGAAAGAATAAACGCTTAAAAGAAGAGCCCAACGCATGATCCTTGCGTTAAATTCTTTATTGGCACCAAGAAATGCTAACGGAGCGTGGTCTGTTTGCACTGTGAAAGATGTACCATAGAGAAACTCATGATGGCGTCTGATACCGTCAATCAGAGCGAGGCATTCTCTTTCGACTACGCTGTAGTTCCGTTCAGCTTTATTTAGTTTCCGACTGCCATAGGCAACTGGAAATAGCATGTTTGGGTCATTGTCATCGGCTTGAAGCAGTGTTGACCCGATGCCCTGACCTGACGCGTCGACCTGTAATACAAAAGGTTTCTTGAGGTCAGGCAACCTCAAAATGGGGTATGCAGACAACTGTCCTTTCAAAGTGCTGTATGCGTGTTCGCACTTTTGATCCCACATGACCTTATCCGTACACCCTTTCTTAGTGAGGTCAGTCAGAGGTGCTGTCAGTCCGTTGAAGTTCTGGATGTATTTCTGATAATATGCACATAGTGATATGAAGGAACGTACGTCTTTCTTCGTTCGGGGTCTTTTTGCTGCCACTATTTTCTCCACATTCTTCTTAATAGGCCAACTGCATCCGTGAGAAATAGTATGCCCCAGGAAGTCTAACTGTTCAAACCCGATGAGACATTTGCTAGGTCTGGCTGTGAGACCAGTTTCCTGTAGTCTCCTGAGGAGCATAGCAACCGTAGCAATATGTTCTTCGTAGGTTTCCGATGCAATTAATATGTCATCCATAAAATTATGGATATGGGGACTTTGCAAAGGTTCTAGAAGCTTCCTCATCATCCTGGTGAACACTCCTGGTGCGTTATGCAATCCGAACGACATCACATTAAATGTGTAATGTCCTTCACTAGTGCTGAAAGCTAACAAAGGTTTAATTTCCTCCTTGACTGGTATTTGATAGTAACCTTTACTGAGGTCAATCTTGGAGAAAATCTTTGCTTTGCTGAGCTTGGTGAACAACTCGGAAACAGTTTGGAGAGGTTCGGGCTGGAATTCCGTTACAGCGTTTAGCAGCCGGTAATCTATACACAGCCGAACTTCCTTATTGGGCTTCTGCAACAGCACTACACTGGAACTGTAAGGAGATGTAGACTCACTGATAATTCCTGCCTGGCGCAGCTTGTCTATTTCTCCGCGAAGCGCATCAGCTTTAGCGTACGGTATGGGGTAAACTCTGGTTCGAACAGGGGTCTCGTTTGTTAATTTCATATCAAATTCGATGAGATTTGTTCGACCAGGTACATCCGTTAAGACTGAACTATACTGTTTTAGTAGCGCCCTGGTTTCTGTTTGTTGTTCTGGTGAGAGATTGTCGCCGAACTTGACATCTTTAAAGGATTCTGTGGGTTGCAATGGATACTCCATGCAACCATCATCATCTTCCTCGTCTTCCGTTGCTATGGCGACAGCCAGGAGATGCTCGGAGGATGGCACCGGTCTTTCCAAATATTTCTTAAGCAGATTTATGTGGAAGACCTTCTCCTTTCCTTTAATGGAGATCTTGTAATTGGTGCGTGAGATTTTTTAAGGACGGTAAACGGCCCTTGCCATCCGATGCGAAGTTTATTGCTTCCGGTTGGAAGTAGCAACAAAACTTTCTCCCCTGGTTGTAGTTCTCTCTCTTTTGCAGCTTTTTTGTATCTTTTAGCATGTTTAGCGCAGGCTTTCTTAAGGTTGGTAGTAGCTAGATCCCATCCTAGCTTTAGCCTTTCCTTGAGCTCAGATACATACTTGCTTGCAGAGACAACTGTCTCGTCAGCCTTTTGGTCTGTCAGGGACCGAAGTAAGGCTTCTAGTGGCCCCTTAATAGGTCTGCCAAATAAAAGTGTAGCTGGCGCAAATCCCGTAGACGCTCGAGGAACCTCTCGGTAGGCGAATAAGGCAGCCGATATATATAGGTCCCAGTCTTCCGGTTTCTCCTGACCCAGCTTACGTAACATGGTGGTGAGGGTGCCGTTAAAACGTTCCACGAGCCCATTTCCGGCCGGATGGTAAGGACTTGTGTGGATATGTTTGGCCCTCAAGATCTTAAAGATCTCGTCCATTAACAGGCTACGGAATTGGGATCCATTGTCCGTCAAAACTTGTTGAGGGAATCCCAACCGTGTAAAAATTTGCACGAGGGCTTCTGCGACATGCCTGGAATCTGTGCATGTTAGCGGTATAGCTTCGGCCCACATTGTGCAAGTGTCGACTAAAGTCAGGATGAATCTGCTCTTTCTTTTGGTCCTTTCCAGGGGTCCAATGATGTCGACAGCAACCCGTTCAAATGGAGTACCCACTATTGGCATTTGCCCCATAGGTACTGGGGGTGTCAAGTGCTTTGGTGCTACCCGTTGGCACTGGGCGCAGGATTTCACATACCTGATAATGTCAGAGTTCATTCCTGGCCACCAATAGTGGTTTTTTATTTGCTGAATAGTGGCGTTTTGTCCCATATGTCCGCTAAAGGGAAGAGAGTGCTCCATTTCTAAGATCTGGCTTCTGTACTGTGTCGGTACTAGGAGCTGGTTATTCCCCGTGTCCGGGTTGCCCGTTCTACGATACAATATGCCGTCCTTAGAAAAGATGTCTCCGTTGTGTCTGGGGTCCTTAGCCATGGGCAGTTTTCTAAAGCAGGGCTCCAGAGTAGGGTCCTTTTGTTGCACCTCCTTCAGTTCATTCGGCAACAAATTTGGCGCAGGCTCCCTCTCCTTCTTGGCTTGCCCTCTTGTGGTTACTGCTGCCACAATCGGCTCCTTTGGTCTCCCAATAAACACATATCTACATCCCAGGATAACTGGGTAGATAGGATCATCCATAATGGCCGCTTTAATAACTCCTCTGACAAAGTCAGAGTGTATTTCTACCAGTGCGATAGGAAGCGTCCTGGGTGCATCACTCCTGAAAACTCCACTAAGTTTGACGGTTTCCTCTGTCTCCTGACCGGGTTTGACTAGGTGCCTAGCGACAATACAACTAAAGCTTAGTCCAGTGTCAAAGAGACAAGTAGTTGAGGTACCATTCAAAATTACAGTTCCTCGAGTTGAGGGTCGGTCCCCCTCAGGTTGAGAATCACTGACATTGACTCTACCTTTCGAGGCTGTATGCAAACATTCGACGCGGTTTGGACCGGTTTGTTTGCCCTGATCAGACGTTCCTGGTGTAGGGGTCTTCCCTTTTCCTTGACCTTGGTGGCCGCGCTACCACGTAGGCTTGGTGGGTTGATCAGAATTGTTATTAGGGGGGTATCGGGTTTTGTAGAATTTCGATTTTTCCTGGGGAGGTCTCTGGGTATTATTTTCTCGTTGGTTATAATTCTGAGAGGAATTAGAGGAATAGGATGACTGCTCTAGATTTTGTTTACGAGATGGCTCATCTGTGGGTTTACGTTTAGTGCTGGGAAGTTCGGCCATTGCATTGGTATAGCGTTGTGCCTTATTGAGTATGTCTTCAAGCCTGACTGTGCCCTGTTCAGCCAAAAATCTACGGGTTTCGTTTGACAAAGTTGACTTTATCTGTTCCACAAGAACAAGTTCAAGTAGTCCCTCATATGTAAGAGGTAGGTCAGATAATTCAATGCACTTTGTCAAATAGCCTGTGAGACATGTAGAGAACTGCGGGAATGTTTCCGTGCTCTCTTTCCGGCTGTTTCTGAACATTTGCAGAAATTTTAGGGCGGTCATCTCAGACCGCTCTAGCAAGGCTTTCTTCAGCATGTCGTAATCATGTTGGTTGGTTCCCAGCTTTGTATATACGTCATAAGCAGTACTTTTTAATGACGTTGAGAGTTTAAGTGCCCAATGGGTACTCTCTAACCCATACAGATTTGCGAGCCTCTCAAATTTCTCTGGGAAGGTGTCAATTTTTTCATTGGGGCTGGGAAAAGACTCTAAAGCAAAAGACATCGCGGTTAATTGGGCAGACTGAGTACTGGAGAGATCCATTGACTGAGACTGGGGCGAAGACGGCTCTCCGTTATTCAAAGTAGATGCGCCCTGACTCTCTAAAGCCTTAAGCGCCAGTTCATGCTGTCTTTCCCTCTCTCTCTCCTCACGTTGTCTCTCCTTCTCTCTTTCCCTGCGGGCTTCCAACTCTGCCTCAATTTTCTTGTGCTCCAATTGACAATCGTCCGCTTCTTTCTTCCTAGCTTCTGCCCTCTCTTCCGCTTCCTTTTTCTCTTTTTCTTCTCTCTGTTGGTCCGCGTCATATCTTTCAAGTTCTTTGTTGATAAACAAGTTCGCAGCTTCTACGTCTAGTCCTGCCTCTTTCGCTTCCAGCCTCAGGATGGATCTCATCTTTATCCTCTCTGCCATTGTCAAAGAATAAGATGTAGTATGACTAGAGAATAGTACGAAAGAACAAGAGGGGGAAAAAACTCAAAGCCGCTACGAGAAAAAAAAAAAACACGAAGTATAAATTTACTTGTGTTACCTCCTATTTGAAATGTGCAAACTTATCGCTGCTATTATTGTCACTTAAGACTCTTAACGCAAGCGACTATGCCACTAAAATGGTAAGTTACACTAGAAAAGAATCTACTCTTACTAACAGTAGAGAAAAATTTATATTAAAACAATTTAAAAGGAAAAAAAAAATTTCCCTAAAATTTTAATTCTCCATCACAAAAACTCGCCCCTGAAGTCAATTATTGAGATGAGACGTTGTTAACTTAATTTTAAAAATCAGAACAATCCGTCTTTAGCTAAGCTCAACTCTTTTTAACTTCAAAAACCTTTAGTGACTGTAAAACCAATCACGCAATCCCAGCAAATCTTATAAAGAAAAAATTTTAATTTACTCCCACCAGAGGAATAATTTAGCTAACCGAACTTTATGATTATCCGTACTTTTCTACTGCTGTGGAAAGAAAACAACCTGTAAAATATGCTGTGTGGACGACCCAAATACTAAAAGGTCGTTCACTAGGGGTGTAATATAATTATTTATTTATTTCCCTAAATCACAAAGACAGATCACTCACACTCTATCTAGTTAGACCCAGACTTAGATCAGACTCAAAATATCTAAATATCCCAGCGACCCCAGCCAAATATTGTCGTAAATTTTATTTTGAGAGAAAAGAGTCTTAGAAATAGTAAGTCCCGGTTTAAGTGTAAAATGATGGGGGAAAAACTCAGTGATAGAAATTAGAGAGTAAATAGTTTGCTTCACAGAGTGCTGGAGGAGAGTCAAAGACAACCCCCCTTATTTACGACAAATCGTTTCTCTCAATCTACTCTTCAGGCTCATACTGGTCGGCCTCCAACCCCAATTATTTGCCAGACAACACCTGCTCTCACACCCGATTTGTTGCTTCAACACACACGATGAATAATGGAAAACAACATTCTCAAACAAATAGGGCAACTTTTGGGCTTGGGTAGTCCAACACGATAACGATTAACCCTTTTATGATGTTGTTATATTAAAGTTAAAAAAGACAATCACTAATAATAATCATTTGTGTACAGCAAGCAAATTATCAAAATTACAGAAAAAATGCAAATAACAAGGTAGGAGGGGGTGAAGAAGATTGGTATCGAATAAGCCTATTTCCCGCTTATTTAGACAAAGATAAACCCAGTCCAAAGATGGAATATTTTTATCATGGAACGTAGGGTATTTAGTTAACCCCTAACAGTGAAGTTAATTACTCACTTAGAACTTTGTTTCAAATATTAGTATGGTGGTAGAATTTTCCTACTGTTTTCCCTTTTTTTCCTCCTTTACTAAGCAAAAGAAAAGGAGGGGGGAAAAAAAATTGGACAAACAAATTATGGGAAAACTATTTATTTTTTAAAGGAACAATGTAGGGGATACAGAAAATTGAATTAACCCGGTGGTATTTCCATTTTCAAAAGGGTTAATGTTTAAACAAAACCATTTTAAATTTCCTTCAACATAACGCGTCCTAAGTAAACGGCCTTCACCAAATTTCATCTTGCTCTCACTTACCGATTTGTCTAATCTTGGCACTCCATAGAATAACCTACACCTCCCACTTGTTACACCTCAACTAAATGTATATGTTAATTAGTCCAAGATTCCAGCCTTTCATTATTAGCATATTTTCTACACATCTACGCCAAACTCTTAAACCAGTCCACATAAAAAATCTCCCCGTATCATCCGCTTCCTAATATCAATCGTGTATTTATGAACCCAATTTAGCCTTATTCTCAATCGGCAGTTTCTATGGTCAAGTCCCACGGTTAAACTTACTCAACAAATTTAGGACTTGTTGTGGTTCTACGCATTAAACTTTGCCGTTACATAATAAAACACCTAATAACCGCGTGCTCGTTACACTTTATAAAGAGGTATGGTTAAGTAACAAAACCTAATCCCCCCCCTTCACCCCTCACTGAACTAATGAAATCCCTTCACACAAAAAATACTCTCACCCCAAACTTCAGTAACCTACCCCTAACCCAACCTCACTACCCCCTGAACCCCCCCCCCCCCCCCCCCCCCCCCCCCCCCCCCCCCCCCCCCCCCCCCCCCCCCCCCCCCCCCCCCCCCCCCCCCCCCCCCCCCCCCCCCCCCCCCCCCCCCCCCCCCCCCCCCCCCCCCCCCCCCCCCCCCCCCCCCCCCCCCCCCCCCCCCCCCCCCCCCCCCCCCCCCCCCCCCCCCCCCCCCCCCCCCCCCCCCCCCCCCCCCCCCCCCCCCCCCCCCCCCCCCCCCCCCCCCCCCCCCCCCCCCCCCCCCCCCCCCCCCCCCCCCCCCCCCCCCCCCCCCCCCCCCCCCCCCCCCCCCCCCCCCCCCCCCCCCCCCCCCCCCCCCCCCCCCCCCCCCCCCCCCCCCCCCCCCCCCCCCCCCCCCCCCCCCCCCCCCCCCCCCCCCCCCCCCCCCCCCCCCCCCCCAAACCCCCCCCCCCCCCCCCCAACCCCCCCCCCCCCCCCCCCCCCCCCCCCCCCCCCCCCCCCCCCCCCCCCCCCCCCCCCCCCCCCCCCCCCCCCCCCCCCCCCCCCCCCCCCCCCCCCCCCCCCCCCCCCCCCCCCCCCCCCCCCCCCCCCCCCCCCCCCCCCCCCCCCCCCCCCCCCCCCCCCCCCCCCCCCCCCCCCCCCCCCCCCCCCCCCCCCCCCCCCCCCCCCCCCCCCCCCCCCCCCCCCCCCCCCCCCCCCCCCCCCCCCCCCCCCCCCCCCCCCCCCCCCCCCCCCCCCCCCCCCCCCCCCCCCCCCCCCCCCCCCCCCCCCCCCCCCCCCCCCCCCCCCCCCCCCCCCCCCCCCCCCCCCCCCCCCCCCCCCCCCCCCCCCCCCCCCCCCCCCCCCCCCCCCCCCCCCCCCCCCCCCCCCCCCCCCCCCCCCCCCCCCCCCCCCCCCCCCCCCCCCCCCCCCCCCCCCCCCCCCCCCCCCCCCCCCCCCCCCCCCCCCCCCCCCCCCCCCCCCCCCCCCCCCCCCCCCCCCCCCCCCCCCCCCCCCCCCCCCCCCCCCCCCCCCCCCCCCCCCCCCCCCCCCCCCCCCCCCCCCCCCCCCCCCCCCCCCCCCCCCCCCCCCCCCCCCCCCCCCCCCCCCCCCCCCCCCCCCCCCCCCACCCCCCCCCCCCCCCCCCCCCCCCCCCCC
>JAMPIV010003290.1:0-83466 GCA_024509875.1 Oreohelix idahoensis
AAGCGTCGGCAGAATTATAGATAAACATACTCAGCCAAAGCAGTATTGATCTCGTGTAACCGCTGGGAAGGCACTAAATACATATGTAACCGAGGTGGTTGGTTACTGCATCAAAATAAACTTATGTGACCGCCCTGTACCAATCTATCCCGGTGATATGGCCAAACCTTTACACCCATGCAGACCTTTTCGTCAAGGTGTACATATTTCTACCTAAGTTAATGATATTGAATTTCTATGATCGTAGTATTTACTGGTTTACTTATATATCTTGTGGGTGGTACCGGCGACTGCCAGAGGTGATTTACCTAAATGAATGTTGATTCAAGACAAGGGCCTTTCTACTCTCGTAAGTTGTCAGTGATCTATTTTTGTATCTTCTTATGCTTCCATACATTAGTAAGTAACAACAATAAATCATGGAAAACTGTTTTATAATTATATTTCAAGGGACTTCACTCACGCATAAATTGTTGTCTACTAACCTGGCTAAACTGGCCAATCAGAGCGTACCTTGTATATGTACATGACTCGTAGGGGTCTCTGCCAAAACCCAGTGGCATCATCATAAGTGCGACCTCGAGTTATGATAGAATAGTGCTTATGGACTATTTCTGTCGATGACTCTTATGCACGTTTGAGGAATTTAAACAACCACTCATTCCATACTATCATTTGGGTTGAGGAATTTGTAAGGGGTGTCTCAATACAAAGTTTACTTGATATCACACTTCCGCTCAACTCTCTAAAACTCAGTCATCCTCCGAATTGCGTATATCTTGTCAATCACCTATCCAAGTCTATCGGGAAGTCTGATTACTTTGTTTATCAGAGGTCTAACCCCAGATATCTTGTATTCACAGACGCTACTGTCGCAATCGACTAAGTCTGTTACTACAACCTTCTCCCTGGTCTATGAACACGTCTAAAACCGTATTGCAATTCCAGGTCTACTGTCGTGACTTCGGAAGCTAGTGAATCTTACTGCAGTCGTCAGAACAAACACGTTATCGCTCACATTTACCTGGAGTCAAGTGTGGTACTTTTACACGTTTAGTGGTTACTAATCTAATCTTCTCGAGGGATGGGCTTTAGATATGTCTTGACCATGTCACTGCATTGAATCCGTGCTAGCCTATTCGTTAACAATGGCCATCCGGTGCCACTCGAAAAAATGTGACAATTCTGAGGTAGAGGACTGGCGTGGAGATAAAAGCTTATGGGCGATAAATATTGCCGAAAATAATAGAGATCTTAAAGGCGATTGAGACGAAAAAGAAGATAGAATCCGTGAATGTCACAGAGGTAACAGAAAATCTTGAGTTTTGGCTACTGTTGGACCACTACTGGTATAAGCCAGTTAATTATTATTGTCACCCGGCACTTTTTCTTCTAACAACTGATACATGTTGGAAACAAGATAACAGGATTTCTCTATAGATTTTAGTGAACGGGCTAGTAACATATAGTTTATACTAAATTTTATTATGGATAAACAGATACAGACATCTCTATAGTTTCAGTGAAGAGTACAACAAGAGTCAAATTATGATGTTCCTCACAATAATAAAGTTGACGAATAACGAAGTGTTATTGTTTTTGATCACATTGGCAGTTAGCAGATTTGTTCTTCACCATAATAGTAGGAGATGGTTTTCTTGACCCTTGTATAGTCTACTATGTGAGGGATCACCCACGAGAAGTTTTACTGTTCTATAATGTAACCGACGAGATAACATAATGTTCTATTACTTGTGTGTGGGGTACAGGAATAGTTTTTGCTGCCTCTTAGACGACGGTTTTTGTTAGGGAATATACCTGAAGCTTTATTCTTTCAAGATTGCTTTTATTTGTTATTGTTGTACTCACGATAGCAAAATCAATTCGTCTGTCTTTCAGACATTCACTTTACTAATGTGAGTATCTCCAATCTCTGTAACGTATAAATTAATATTAGACAAATCCATACAAAGGGTATGTACATTCAGGCAATCGTAAGGAGAAATTGAGTAAAGAAGTAGACCTCACTATGTTTGACGATACAGAAAAAACAACAGAAAGTGATTGTGGCTTACCATTTGGTTCGAACCCGACCACAATCCGTGAGGTAGACACTGGACCGACCTTGAGCTGATGGCAAGCGACAGATCACACTGACCCACGTGCCAGCTTGAAGGTCATTCTCCCATAAAGATGCTAAAGCTGGTGTTTGATCAGTATTGAAACACCACATGTACATATGTAGACACCGGAAGTATACAGTGGGCATACTGTATAATCTGAAAATGACGCAATCACTTCTGTTGTTTCTCCTATTAACAGTATTGTGTCAGTATGAAACAAGACATTATAACGAAAACTTGATAGTGGTCCAGTGAATTAGTAGAAGACTTAAGGATCAATCATTAACAGCCTCTGCGACTGGCAGTAGAAATTAAAAGTAGACTTGGCAAATGGCTTCACATAAGCTAATACAGGGAAAACCCGATGGCCTGTAACAAGTAAATTAATTAATTAGTTACAAACTGATAAGAGTATTGTATTTCAGGCTACTGTAAGCAAAATAAAGAGCTAGCGACACTTGGGGACCAATAAAAACAGTTGCAAAAAGATTACAACATTCGAAGTGAAATGGCTTACCAGAAGGATGTTAGAACCCCGTACCTTCCGTACGACAACTCGACCTAGCTATCAAGCGAAGTCACGCACCACTGACCCCTAAACGGCCAGTAACATTAGGCATCCCCAATAAAGATCGCTTTGCAGGAAGCTGAAATTTTTTCAGTGACGAAACACACATAGATAACAGTGCTGGAAGTACTACAGTGATTGGCAAATCATGGCCCTTTAAAAATGGAGCAATCACTTCTGTTGTTCGACCTATTAACAGTATGTGTCAGTCCAGGACAAGACATAAAGTCTAACTTGTCTATGGCTGAATCCAGGTCGAATTAGCCCAGAAGACGTTGAAGGACATTCAGTAGCAGCTGAAACAGTGGAGACAACGTTTCTGGAAATTGTATACGTAACATGATGCTAACACATAAAGGCAATCGGGAAACCCATGACCTGGGTCCTATTAAACGTAAATGATACATATTAGACAACAGTTATAAGGTATGTTTTCAGGCCACTCGTAAGAAATAAAGAAGTAGAAACAATTGGTACAACAGAAAAAAAACAGATTGACGTGAAGCTTACCCATGGGTATCGAACCCCGTACTTCCGTTACGCAAACACAACTAACCGCCTAGCTATCAAGCGAAAGACACTCACATGACCCCACGGCACATTGAAAATAAATGCATCCCCAATCAAGATGCCTTTTGCGTGTCCTATTTAATCACCTTACGAAACACAAATGATATTATAATGTTAATTTATCGTTTATACAATTAACCATAAAATGCAAACTCTGAATTATAATAATGTCTTACGTCTATCTTGATTTAATTTTTATCTAGATAACCAGTAAATTTATAAAAACAAATAGGCTACGTTTGTCTAATAATTTGGACAATTGGACACATATGTTATAGGAGATATTAACAGAATTTGCTTGCGTACATTTAAGGGCGAGTTCCCACTGTATACTTCACCTGGTTGCACATCTTGTGTGTTGTGAGTACTGATAAATAGCCAGCAAAGCCATCTTTTGGGGATTGACCTTAAGCTGGCCGTGGGGTCGATCAGTGTGATTCCGTCTTGATAGCTAGGCGGAGTATGTCGTACGGATAGGTAACCAACAGTTCGAACCGGACTCGGGTAAGCCAAAACAGGCAAAACGTTTTGTTGTTTTTTCTGTTTGATCAGTGGTTCTACCTTCTTTAGCGGTTCTTACGATGGGCCTGAAACTCAAACATACCTTCTATGTTTGTGATAAGGGTGGATTTGCTGTGATCATGGCTAACGTTGCAACACCCTTATGACAAAACACACGGTGTTTAACAAGTGTAAGATGTAGGTGTCCCATATTCTTCTCTGATTTAGGATGATAAAGAGTTGCTAACAGAGCGCAACGTGTATGCTTCGGTAGTGGAACAGATTTTGCAGAAGTGGGTTATCACACCTGGTGTTAAAGTGTAAGGCAACATGACGTTAATGTAGAGTCAGGGTTATAGGAATGACGGTGTAGTACTTACCTTCGTTGTATAAGTTTCTTTCATTTATTGCACGCCACAAAACAGTCATGATACTTATGACATCAACATCGTTAACGAGTTCAGCAAGTTGATATGGCACATTGAAAACAATTTCTGTAGTCAGCAATGATAGCTGTTGTATATATGCGTTATAAGACATCACAGTTCAATAGATTCAGAAATTCATCAATCATCGAGTGCTAGTTCGTGAAGCTGTATAAATAATAATAATTTCTATAACTTCTGCAACAGTGTCAGCTACAGATCTTCAATGTTCATAAACAATAATAAATGCTCCCATTCTGATGCTAGCAGATCAGTTGTATACAATAAGTCCGTTCACTGTCTGCACGTGAATAGCATACATGGGCTACAGGTCAGCTCGACCTTTATAATGTTCCTAAGTCTAACCATCTGACTTGGACGTGATCTCTGATATAACGAATCCTGGAACACAGACAACAGTCTTGTTGGTCTAGAGCGACCCATATATATTTAACTAGTTCAGGTATACAGATACTGGTGACTTAATCCTAGTCAAAGTACCTCTCCATTTTGCATCACACAGGCGAGCAAATAGGCGACAAAATGACGAACCTCTAGACGATAGCATAAAGTTCGATACAAGAGGAATTACCTTATTTCGGAAAATCAACCATGAACATATGCCTCCAGGCAGGCTGCATAATACTGGGAAATAGTCTAGTTAGCTAACTAACTCACTAAGACACTGTATTTCCCTCAGAGAATCACAAGACGCAGTTGCGTCTGCTCGCTTCTTAAACCATTTCTAAACTGCCCCAACTGGGCGAAACACACAGAACGAACTCCCGGTTTGACATGCGCAGAACGACAATCTCTGAGTTGCCGTTCACAATAAGACGATTCGAAGAACATTCGAGATAAAAGTCTTACACAGTCGCGCCTTTTATGGTCATGAAAAGAAGCGTTAAGAAAGGTTTCAGACATCTACCATAGTTGACTGATACTACCAAATAAGGAGATGTGGTCACGCTTCGTTCAAGAAATTATAGACCGAACGTGTCTCTATACAAGAGAAGGCAACTCCTAACAAATTGTAGTTTCGATAACTCGGATTATGTCCCTTTGACCATAGAAAACATAATACACACTTCAGTCAAAAAAATGATCATACATATGAAAAAATGTTTATACAAACGAAAAATAATAATGATCCGTGCGTAACATTACCGCACCCTCCCTGGAAAAAAAAAAAAAATGGGACATTTTTTTTTTTTTAAATCCTGGAGCCGGAAAAAATCTAGGCTCCTAACGCACGTATGATGCGTGGATATATACCTAACAAATTAGCTCAACGCATGGAGCGACACTGAGATCATATCTCAGATCCTTAGAGAAAAAATTTATCTAAGTATACGCTGATATATTCCAGGAAGGTGCCACCAACACACGCCACAATGATGGCAACAACATAATGACAATCAAATTATACTCATACCAATATATGAAATTAAATATATTATGTGTTATCATACAATGTGTTGCAAATAGCGGTGTAATTTACTAATATACCGCACTATATTATTACATTATATAAAGTAACAGTAATTAATAAGTAATACATGTGTTGCTCTTCGGTGACACAAAACATTCAATAGAAGAAGATGTGGACATCATCCGCTCCCAATGTAGGACAGGACTTGATATCCTCAAAGTTCCACAATGGACATAAACTCGCAGACTTCAATGATGTGCTGCGAAAATATCAATAACACAAATCTTAAAGACAACTGGTAAATTTCTTAATACAATCCTGAAAATAATTTATTTAAATGTGGCCGAGTGATCTTTTGGCCCGTATATCACTAACTAAGCCTTCTTAGATAATTACATGGTACAATGTTATAAATTTCCCTCAAAAAAAAAAAAGTGAGACAAAATCTACTAACATGTCATTATAACATTGGACTGTATATCAGGAAATATATATATATATGACAGAAGAATCATGTGGAATCGTGTGGACATCTGGACAGAATGTCTGCCATTACATTATCCGAACCACGGATAGCTCGAACCGAGAAATGAAATGGTTGAAGAGCTATGGCATAACGAGTGGACCTCGAGCTCTTCAAGTTTTTGCTCTGAATAGCAGTAAGCGCTTTCTGGTCGGTTTCCACAATGAAATGTGCGCCTAGAAGAAATCTTTGTAACTTCAGAATAGACCATACCATAGCCAATAACTCACGGTCTAAAACCGAGTAATTCTTTTCTGCAGCGTTTAATTTCCTAGAGATATACATCACCGGATGCAAAGTATCAGAATACTCCTGCATTAGTGCTGCCCCAATCCCTGTTGACGAGGCGTCACTTCGAAGAACAAAAGTCTTCTCAATAGTAGGTAACTTAAGAATAGGTGGAGATGAAAATAGGGCTTTAACCTGGTCCAATGAGGATTGACATTCTTTAGACCAGCGGATCAGATTAGGCGACCCTTTCTTCAATAAAGTAGAAAGCGGTGCCATAATGGAGGACAGATTCGGAATGAATCGTCCGTAGAATTGAATCAAACCTAATAGACTCCTTACTTGTTTCTTCGTCTTAGGGACCGAAATGTTAAGTATTTTTGAAACATTGTGGTCCTCTGTCTTTAAAAGACCATGACCAACCCGATGACCTAGGAAAGAAATCTCGCTAAATCCTATAAAGGCTTTAGAGGGTTTTGCAGTCAAGTTATACTCGCGAAGAGTAGACAGTAATTCGTATAAACCCAAATAATGATCTTCCCAAGAATCACTGAATAGACAGATATCATCTAGGTATGCTATGACATCTGTACGATATGCGAGAATTCGCCGCATCATGCGTACGAATGTAGCAGGGGCGTTCATAAGACCAAAAGGCATGAAATTCCATTGGAATAAACCCCTAGGTGTAGAAAAAGCTGTAAAAGGTTTGGCACGTTCAGTTAGCGGGACTTGCCAATAACCTTTAGACAAATCTAGTTTGGTAAAGAATCTAGAATTAGAAAGTTTATTGAGTAGCTCTTCTAATGAAGGCATAGGTTCAGCATCGAACTTCGTAACTTGGTTCAATTTGCGATAATCTACGCAAATGCGAATGTTATTATCCTTCTTTCGAACAATAACCATAGACGAAGAGTATGCTGAAGTGGATGGTTCAATGATTTCCAAACGTATCATTTCATCCAACTCTTTTTCGACTTGAGACTGGAAATGAATAGGTATTGGATATGGTCTGACTCTGATAGGATTGTGATCAGTTAGCACAATGTCATGTTCTATGACATGTGTGTGTCCCGGGATGTCTGTAAGAACATCCTGAAATTTTTGCAACATCGAAGAAACTTGTCGATGTTCCTCAGCGGAAAGATTTGGAGAAACGGTCACGTTTTTCCAAGATTCCGTAGAATAAAGTGGGACCATAGAAAGAGGAAGATTGACATCAGAAAAAGTAGTTTCCTCATCCTGTATAACTGACAGAGATGAGTACTGACCACGAGTTGCTTGTGAATTGTCCGTAGCCTGGAAAATAGGCTGCAAATAGTCAGGTCTTTCATAAAATTCTGTGAGCATATTTATGTGGAAAGTTTTATGCTTTCCATCAATATCGACAACATAGTCGACATCACAAATTTTGGAGACTATTGCATATGGACCTTTCCATGCAATTAGAAGTCTGTTCTCCCTTGAAGGAAGTAGAACGAGAGCTTTGTCACCTGGACAAAGTTGTCGTAGACATCTATTCTTATTTGCAAACTGCCTTGCCTTTTCTTTAGCAAATTCTGAAGACGAAGTTGCTAGTTTGCATGCCTCGATGATCTTTTGCCTAAGAGCAATGACGTACTCATAAGAAGATTGAGTCTCATCGCTAATATTATCGGCAGTGATTAGATCGTGAAGTAAAGACATAGGGCCGCGCGGTTTGCGCGCCAAAGACAAGTTCAAAAGGGGAAAACCCCGTATGTTCATTGGGGACCTCTCTATACGCAAAGAGAGCCGCGGGTAAGACCCTGTCCCAATCCTGAGGATGATCCTCAGTTATTTTACCAAGTAAAGTTTTTCAGAGTCCTATTTAAACGTTCGACCAACCCATTAGACATTGGGTGATAGATACTGCTGAGAGACCTTTTAATGTGTAGCATAGACATTACCTGTGACATAGTGTCTGATATAAGTTGAGTGCCATGGTCTGACAATATTTCTCCGGGAAAACCCAAGCGAGAAAATATCAGCCAAAGAGCGTCTGCGATATCAGCAGTTGAGATGCTCTTGAGAGGTATTGCCTCTGGCCAACGTGTGCACATATCGACACATGTAAGGATAAATTGATGTCCTCTAGCCGACTTAATTCTAAAAGGACCGATAATATCTATTGCCATTTTTTGAAAAGGGCGAATAGGAATGTCAGCAGCCTGGATAGGCGCAGCATGTCGTGGTCCTTTAGATTTGACCTCCTGACATACTTTGCAAGAGCGACAGTACATTCGTATGTCCTTGCTCACAAATGGCCAAAAGAAAGCCGCAAGAACCCTCGACTTTGTACGGGAAAAACCCATATGTCCAGCACATTGCGAGTCATGAGCATGTTGCAATATTTGCAATCTCATGCTCTTAGGCACAAGAATTTGTGAATGAGTGGACGTAGTCGAGTCTTGTACCATACGTACAAGTACGCCGTTCTTCATAGAAATCCAAGATTTCCTATTAGTGTTCTGATTAGGATCACCTTTTTTTTGCTAGAATGAAGAATTTTTGTAAAGAAGGATCTTCTTCTTGCAATTTGATAAATGAGTCACGTGTAATAGTCAAGTGACTATCTTGGTCATTTACTTCATCATTATTAGTTAATGAAGTTTGAGGTGGATCCAGAGCATGTGCTCTTGTGACCACCGCATTGGTAGCTTCAATGTTTTGCTCTTCCCAAACAGCAATCTGCTGTGGGGTACATTCCCTAACTCCGTGAATACGACCAATAATAAGGTCCGCAATAGGGTTTGGAAGTAGACACGCGTGGACCTCTCCCGTGAAGAAAGGAGTAGCAATGTGTATTATAGCAGTAGGATACTTTTCTAACGTGCCACCAAATGTGACACATTTGATGACTTTTCCTGTAGCACAGGATGGATCTACAAGAGATTGCCTAACGCCGACAGTAGTACATCCAGAATCAAACAACACTGAGACTGGATTACTATTTACTAGCCCCTTATGTAATATAAGAGAACCTCTCCCATCATGAGCAACATTAGCAGGAAGAGCGGGCAAAGGATGACCACAGCTTAGAGTACTAACGGTTTTCGGATCAAATAAAGTACTGCATTGGATACATTTATTTGCCCTACCAAAATCAAAAGATGAGCATCCGATAGCATTATGGTCTTTATCATTATTAACCTGTTTATCTGCTCCCTGAGATTCTTGTTGAACAGAGTTTGTCTGTTGATATCTTTTTTTTCTCTTATGTTGCGATCTACCGCGACCATTATTGCCTCTGCAATTATCATTAAAGTCCCTACTGTAATTTTTATCCTGGTTTGAGTTCCAGTTTCCATAACTGTCATTACTATCTCTATGCTGTTGAGAACCTCTATTATCTTGGTATTGAGGTCTCTGCATAAAATATTTTCCTCTATACCGATTACCTTTGTGAAAATTTCTAAAGTTAACCGGAGTAGAATAACGTGTAGTATTAGGTTGTCTCCAGTTCTGGGAAGAAGAATCACCCTGGAATTGATCACTATGGTTCTGGGCATAATTACGATTACTCTTTTTATTGAAATTTTTCTGGCTACCCTGAAATTTACGCATAAAATTTGGGCCATAAGGTGCTGCCGAAGCAACTGGCAGACCTTCTTTCACCTTAGAGTTACTAATGGTTATGTGCGGATGCGCAGTAACATACTGGCTACAGTATTCTTCCATTTCTTTTATGTTTTTAGGCTTACGCTCATGAAGAAAAGATAGAAAAGCTTCATTAACAGAAGACATAACCTTATCTCTAAGTAGTAAATCCATAAGAGCTTCAAATGTATTTTCTGTCTTAGACAACTCAACCCATCGTAAAAAAGTAAGACGGATGCCTGAGATGAATTCAGAGAATTCAACTCCAGTTTCTGGTAACATGGTTTTAAATTTAAGACGATATCCGTCCTCGTTAAGTTGGTACTTCTTTAACAATGCCGCCCTGACAACCTCATAGTTGTTTTTGTCAGGCACATCTACCATACTCAACAAAGTCAAAGCATCACCTCTAAGTATCTTGGACAGATGATACACATATAATGTTTTTATCTATATTATGCACATTACATGCACTTTCAAATCTATCTAGATAAAATGTTATATCATCGATTGAGGGATTAAATGCTGGTAGATTAAGCTTGAAATCCTTAGCATTAGTCTTATTTGACACCTTATTTGCATCATTAGCATTACCAGTGTTCAATAACTTTAACTTCTCTAACTCTAAAGCTAAGATTTTTTTCATCATGTTCCATTTTTGCTTTTCTCTCATCAGCCTCTCTTTGTAACCTTCTTTCTTCAGCCTCAGCCTGTAACTTTCTTTCTTCAGCCTGGGCCTGTAACTTTTTTTTTTCTATTTCAGTCAGGCTCTCTATTTCAAGTCTCTTATTTTTCAGCTTCTTTTTCAAGTCTCTTATTTTCAGCTTCAGCCTTTTTCAAGCCTGTAACTTTTTTTCCTTTTCAGCTTCTTTTTCAAGTCTCTTATTTTCAGCTTCTTTTTTTTGTTTTTCCATTTCCATTTGAAATCTTTTTTCCTCCACCTGCATCTGCAGTTTCTTTTGTTCTATTTCAGCCTCTATTCTCTTTTGTTCAGTTTGTTCTTTCATTTTCTTTTCTTCCGACTTCAATGCCTTGGCATATTGAACAGTCGCAAATTCTTCTAATTTATCACCTGTCTTCCCAAGGGCTTTACCCTGCTCAATAAAGTACTCAAATGTAGACATGATGTCCAAAATGTGAGTACAGAACCTGAAATAATTAATTATCTTATTTCAATGTTAAATAGCAACAAGACTTAATAAAGTGCTTGTATAATCTCTATGTTGAACCCAATCTCTGTGGGAAACAGGAGTTGACACCAACTTGTATTATCAAATGTATAATAATATCACAAGTCACCTCTTAATTAACAGTGCACTACCCAAATCAGTGCATAATCATCAGTTATTTATCATAACTGCACTACAATAGTGCATAAGCAAAAAACACCAGTTTGTTATGATAAGTGCACTATAGACCAATAGTGCATGAGCATATATCAACAATAGTGAAAGCTAACTATGCAAGAACTATGTAAACAATAACAAGACAATGTAAACAATAGCAAAGGTCACCAACAATGTAAACAATAACAAAGATCAAAGTCAATGTAAACAACAACAAAGATCCGAGTCAATGTAAACAATAACAAAGATCAGAGTCAATGTAAACAATAACAAAGATCAGAGTCAATGTAAACAATCAACAAAGATCAAACAATACGAAAACATTCGCATAAGTCAAATACACAAACAGCAAAACTAAAAAGAAATATGCGAAGATATGACTAACAAATGACGCTACAGTGTATACACAAAAATATACGTAAAGAACTGAATAATAGCAAAGGGGAGACCTACAAATACAAACAATCGAAATCGAAACTAAAAACACAAAGAAAGAGAGAAAAGAAAAAAGAAAAAAAAATATATATATACAAGAAACAAAAATAAAGCACAACTCGTCACAACTAAACAGATATAGCAACGATTGTCGCTAGCAAATTTCACTGTAGGAAATTCGCACAGTCCCTAACGAAAACGCTAACAGTAGAACCTCTGTGACGTGGTATCTTCTACTGTAAGACTCCGCCCAACCGAGAAAACCCGCTGAAATATAAACATATAAATATACAAATAACAAATAACATATAACATATAAACATGTATCATGAAAACAATAGGAGAAAGTGTGAAAGTACAGAAGGCTCAGTTAGAACATAAGGGGCACAGTTCACAAACAAAACAGGCCACTTAACTTCTATAAATCCAGCGTCAGCACGGTGCAGAACAGGATGTAATCAGCATTCTGAGGATAATGATCCAACGTTGATTAACTTCTGCTCCCATAAACAGCCATGACGAAGGAAATGAGCTTCTAATACTGCAACAGTTGTTACGGCACTTGACCTTCTGAATCTTCTAAATTGATTTAACCGGCACTTGACCTTCTGAACCCGCAACAGTACCCCTGAGACCGGAACAGTTGTTACGGCACTTGTCCTTCTTTTCACCAGATCAGGAAATCCATTCGCTCGGTACTTGTCCTTCTAATTTTACATAAACTTCAATATTGCCGAGCAGCGCCGGGTAGTTTCAAAATCAGCAACTGTCAGAAAATCCGGATACTTTCAATAAAATTTCTTGTAAGGTGGTAGTTGATGCTGTAGTTGTATCTAGTATGATGATGATGTCTGGGTTTGCTGACCCCCTTGATAGCTGGAATCAGAGTGAACCAACCTATGGCCACCAAAAATGAGATGTGGCGCCAAAATATCAGATGATAGAACCAGCTCTGGCCACCAAAAATGATAAGGGTGGATTTGTGCTGAAGTGGTAACTTGCCACCCTTATCGACACCTGGTGTTAAAGTGTAAGATGTAGGTGTCTTCTCTGATTTAGGATGTTGCTGTGTATGTGGTAGTGGAACAGTTCACAGGGTTATCACACAGGCAACATGACGTGTAGAGTCATAGAAAGGGTAACTTCGTTGTATAAGTTTCTTTCATTTATTGCACGCCACAAAACAGTCATGATACTTATGACATCAACATGGTTAACGAGTTCAGCAAGATGATATGGCACATTGAAAACAATTTCTGTAGTCAGCAATGATAGCTGTTGTATATATGCGTCATAAGACATCACAGTTCAATAGATTCAAATTCATCAATCATCGAGTGCTAGTTCGTGAAGCTGTATAAATAATAATAATTTCTATAACTTCTGCAACAGTGTCAGCTACAGATCTTCAATGTTCATAAACAATAATAAATGCTCCCATTCTGATGCTAGCAGATCAGTTGTATACAATAAGTCCGTTCACTGTCTGCACGTGAATAGCATACATGGGCTACAGGTCAGCTCGACCTTTATAATGTTCCTAAGTCTAACCATCTGACTTGGACGTGATCTCTGATATAACGAATCCTGGAACACAGACAACAGTCTTGTTGGTCTAGAGCGACCCATATATATTTAACTAGTTCAGGTATACAGATACTGGTGACTTAATCCTAGTCAAAGTACCTCTCCATTTTGCATCACACAGGCGAGCAAATAGGCGACAAAATGACGAACCTCTAGACGATAGCATAAAGTTCGATACAAGAGGAATTACCTTATTTCGGAAAATCAACCATGAACATATGCCTCCAGGCAGGCTGCATAATACTGGGAAATAGTCTAGTTAGCTAACTAACTCACTAAGACACTGTATTTCCCTCAGAGAATCACAAGACGCAGTTGCGTCTGCTCGCTTCTTAAACCATTTCTAAACTGCCCCAACTGGGCGGAACACACAGAACGAACTCCCGTTTTGACATGCGCAGAACGACAATCTCTGAGTTGCCGTTCACAATAAGACGATTCGAAGAACATTCGAGATAAAAGTCTTACACAGTCGCGCCTTTTATGGTCATGAAAAGAAGCGTTAAGAAAGGTTTCAGACATCTACCATAGTTGACTGATACTACCAAATAAGGAGATGTGGTCACGCTTCGTTCAAGAAATTATAGACCGAACGTGTCTCTATACAAGAGAAGGCAACTCCTAAAAAATTGTAGTTTCGATAACTCGGATTATGTCCCTTTGACCATAGAAAACATAATACACACTTCAGTCAAAAAAATGATCATACATATGAAAAATGTTTATACAAACAAAAAATAATAATGATCCGTGCGTAACAGCGAGCAAATATACGAGATAACAGCATAAATGTCTAAGATATTAGCATTGACAGTGATGGAACAAATATAAGAGATAACAGAATAAATGTCTAAGATATTAGCATTGACAGTGATGGAACAAATTTACGAGATAACAGCATAAATCTCTAAGACATTAGCATTGACAACGACAGAGCTAATATACGAGATAACAACATGAATCTCTAAGACATTAGCATTGATAACGAAAGAGGAGATATACGAGATAACAGCATGAATCTCTAAGACAGTAACATTGACAACGCGAAAGCTAATATACGAGATAACAACAAGAATCTTTAGAATTGACAACGACAGAGCTAATATACGAGATAACAACATGAATCTTTAAGACATTAGCATTGACAACGACAGAGCTAATATACGAGATAACAACATGAATTTCTAAGACATTAGCATTGATAACGAAAGAGGAGATATACGAGATAACAGCATGAATCTCTAAGACAGTAACATTGACAACGCGAAAGCTAATATACGAGATAACAACAAGAATCTCTTAGAATTGACAACGACAGAGCTAATATACGAGATAACAAAATGAATCTCTAAGACATTAACATTGACAACGACAGATGAGATATACAAGATAATAACATGAGTCTCTAAGCCATTAACATTGACAACGACACAGAAAATACATATTTACTGCATCAACTTGCCGCTTCAAAGAGAAAATCTAAACATATAAATAAAATTATTCACAAATAAAACAGGAAAGCATTTCCTGATATCGATAACACACTGCTGAATGTCATAAATAACTGTGCAGCTTTGCTAAATATATTTATTGCACTTCATTCTACCAGTTTATGACACAACATGAAGATCAACACATCTAATACAGAAACTAAGAAAATCAGCTGATCACCCACGCCCACTTAACATACATGTCAACAACATCAGACTTAAGCAGGTTCCAGAGTTCAAATACTTAGGAAGCATTTTTACAGAAAATTGAAAACTTGACAGAGAAATTGAAACAAGATGTCTAAAAGCCAATGCATTGACTTAACAGCTGTCACCACTGCTCAAACATCTGAATATCAGGTTTGAGTCTAAACGACAGCTGATAAATAGTATATTCTCACCACCTCTTTGCTATCAGTGCTAAACATGGTCTCTGACCAAAGCACACGAGAGGAAAATCTTATTGTTTGAGATGAGATGTTTAAGAAAACAATTAATGTCAACAGGAGAGACAGAATGAGAAATTATCATATAAACAAAACTGTAGGAACTACATCCTGCATAACGTATATAGAGACACAGAAAATTAAGAGGTGTATCATCTCATGAGAATGGGGACCAACAAACGACCACCTAGAGCCTACAACACTAGAAGATCTTGTTTCAGGACACCGGGAAGACCAAGAGACAGGTGGATAGACAGCATCATTAACATGCTATAACAACACGGGCTTACATCAGCCAAGGCCACACACTCTAGCTAACCACTAAGCTTCACCGCAATAGTGAAAGAAAGTAAGTAAGTATTAATACGCGAAACACCAATATGATACAATAGACCAACGCCTGAACAGAGCGATACAGCAAGCAGCTAGTAAGTCCATTATCATAGGGATTTATTTTTAACACATTTACAAAATGTTGCTGATTAGAATAACTACAAAAACTTCAAAATGAAGTAAACAATGTCAAAGACACAACAGAGAGGGAACAAACAACCGGACACACACTCACACTGTCAGTCTGACAGACTCTGATCACTTACGAAACCAAGATATAAATAGAATGCTTCACAAAAGAATATTACGGGAGGAAACTTTTCTTTACAAGTGAACCAATTTAATTATCAAATAAATAATAAATTTAATACAAGCTCTTCATGTTTTGTTAATTATATCTAATTAATAAAAATAAATTATAAATGCAACAATTTATTACAATAAAACTTTTAGACGTTTTGTAAATGCATTAAAAATTAAATGTTTTCTTTGTACTTTGTATAAAAACGTTTTAAACATTTTCCACTTGATGTATATATATAGGTTTAAGTTCACTTACTACCAACTCAAACTTCTTAACAGTAATAGTAGTTTTCTACCAAAATGGTTCGAATATATAACTCGACCTGAAACAGACCACAACTGAATATTGTGTTTTTAACTTGTTCTTTTCTGACTATTCGCATTTACATTCTAAAGGATTATCATCTTCTAACGGTGTAAACTGAAACCTTGTTTTGAGATGGAAGCACATAAAGCAACTACAGTTTTCGATCTGGAAATGGACTCACTAGAGAGTAGTTGGTCATGCACGTTTCGAGTCGAATTCTGGCGGTGGAGCGTGACTTTTATATAGTAAAATACTCCGATCGATAACGGCTGTGGAGAGTGTCTTTTATGTAAGGAAATATACAGATCAATAATGGCGGTGTGGGTTAGGGGCGGTAAGTAGGTAGGTTATATTTTGATGGTATTTTTTAAGTGTTGTGTATTATGAAGGTATTTTAAGTGTTGTTATGTTTCTTTATTCAGTTGTTACAACATATATATATATATTATATATATATATATATATATATATATATATATATATATATATAATATATATATATATATATATATATATATATATATATACATATGTACATATATACAACATTTATACATATATACAACATACATACAATATATATTTTACAACAGGTAGACAACATTTATACATCGGTCAAGGTTTTTTAATATAGTTTGTAATAAATATATCTAATGATCTCTTTCAAAAGAATACGAAATGTCACTTTAAAACACTAGTTTCAGACGCTTTGTAGCTCTTTGCTTCTTCGGTGGTGGTTGTTTATAAACATCGTCCGGGTGAATGTCTATGGTTGGAGTTAATTTTGAAACGTGTCAAGAATAGTTACGCGCTAACAGGGGGCTGATTAGTCGAAAAACTAATCGATCGTTGACGTGTTGTCTAGACAAAAATGGCAGCAGTACGCATTGCATAGTACCACCGCGAGCATTGATCAATGCGAAATAAATAGTGTACAGGCCACAAACGTTGGTAACTACATCTTGTAAATGTCTACAATTGAAGTTAATATGCCTGTTAGAGTTTCTCGCTATAAAATTAACAAGGTCCAGGTGTTATTATAGTAGGGAGGTAACTATTGTATTCTCATGTTGCTGCGTAAATACTGTATTCTCAGATGGATGCAAGTAACTGATTTATTTTCATATTGATGCACGTAAATACAGTATTCCCATGCTGATGTACGTAAATACTGCATTCTCAGGTGTATGCACGTAAATGTTGTATTTTCATGTTGATGTACGTAAATACTGTATTCTCAGGTTGATGCGCGTTTATACTGTATTCTCAGATTGATGCACGTAAATATTGTATTCTCAGGTTGATGCACGTAAATACTGCATTCTCATGTTCAAACACTTAAGATCACGAGCAAACGTGACATGTTATTGATACGAAATAATTGAGAGTTTTAAATGCACGGGCATAATTTACAACAATATTCTTTAGGCGTAATAGATCATTTTAGTGCACTGTGTTATTGGTTGACATGGAAACGGACGCCTGTATTGTTGCATTTCAAATTTAGTAATGAGCACCAAATCTGAAAAAGCCAAACTTTACATACTGTACTTCCTCCTAGACGCATTTGGCCCGATCAACAGTAAACTGGCTTTCGTATCTCTTGATCCTTTCTAGAGCAGTTTTCTAATTTTAATAACCCAAAACGTCATTTCCGACAGGAAGTACTTTCTTTTTAAATTCCTCTTGCCTTTTAAAAGACGTGAATTGGTGCTGTGTTAATTTAAAATATTTGTAGCAATTGTTAGCGAATATTTTCACAGATAAAATGGCCACGCCTACTGCTTCCAATAGGCCTAGGCGATTAACGTCAGATCAAGCTCGTAAGTTATTTGAAGATATTTTTGATAACGATAACGAATCTGAATGTAGTATAGAAAGTATAGATAGCAGTGACGAAGATTTTCAGCTGGAGCATCCTAACATCGACTCCTCGGAAACCGACGAAGAAAATAGGTCTGATGTCCTTACTGAAGTTATGGATACAGGAGCATGTAGGCCTAATCAGACTGTAATAAATTCACGTAATATATCCGAGCCAAAAAGAAAAAGAATCAGGAGGGATGGAAATTTTTGATTTTATTAGCAGGCCTAATACAAACAACGCGGTTTGGCATTCAGTGGCGACTGGGGAAGCTAAAGCAAATTTTACTTTTCGCCAGACAAGACAGAACATAAATCCAGCTCTGCATTGCTTGCAAAACACCTCTTGATTTATTAAAATTTTTAATCGATGATGCTGTTGTTAGCACTTTGATAACCAGCATTAATGCCTATGCTGCCAAAGTTGTTGAAATAAACAACCCACACACAGAAAATATTCATTATTTGCGTCATGGACACCAGTCACTTATTATGAATGGCTCGAGTTTACAGCTGTAATGATTGCGATGGGACTGGATCGAAGACCAAAAATCAAGGACTACTGGCGCATCGCAGGAAATTTTTATACACCTTGGTACCACGAGATGTTTTCGAGAAACCGTTTTCAAACTATTTATCACAGTATGCTGCATGTTTGTGAACCAGAAAATCAGGACGCAGCTAAAATTTAGCCATTTGTCGACATGCTATTGACCAAATTTTAGAATGCTTTCTATCCATTTGAAGATGTTTGTATTGATGAGATGGTTATAGGATGGAAAGGTAGGTTTAGGCACAAACAGTTCAATGCAAATAAACCTCACAAATACCATATCAAAACATTTGGACTATGTGATTCAGCTACTGGCTATGTTTTCAATTTGAAAATTTATTTTGGGAAAAATCCAGCCTATGATCCTAGTCTAGATCCCAGCTCTGCTCATGCCGTGAAAGTGTTCGGCTTTCTTTTGAAGCCCCTGAGATCAGGACATCATATTTTTGCTGATAGATTTTATTCATCCAAAGCTCTGATTGAATATCTGCTTGCACACAGTTATAATTATACAGGAACCCTGAATGTCAACCGTGTCGGTTTCCCTCCTGAAATAAAAAATCTCAAGCTTGGCCATCAAGAGATGAAATGGTTTTAGGACTCGGAAAATCCAACATTATGTGTTGCCTGGAAGGATAAAAAAGCTAAAAAGCCTCGCATACTTGTTTCAACAAAATCAGCTGTTGCAACGGTTGAGAAGGGCAAGGGTCTAACCAAAGTTACAAAGCCAAAGGTAGTTGATGACTACAATATGAGTATGAATGGCTGCGACCACATGGATCAAATGGTTTGTTAATACAGTATGCACAACCGTAAAACCAGAAAGTGGTGGAAGAAGATTTACCACTGGATTATTGAAGTAACACAGGTAAATGCCCACATCCTTTACAATTTGTGTCAGGAAGGTGCGACAACAAAAAGGAAGCTAACACTTCAAGATTTTAGACAGAGTTTGATTGAGGATCTGTCCAAAGAAGCTGCTGAGCTGACACCAGGCGGTGTAATAGATTGTCCACCCAAAAAAATATAAACGCTCCATGAAAAGAAATGAAGTGGAACGGATGATTGGAGCCAGACATCTAGTGGAATTTGATGGAAAGGACAGAGCCTGTGTTCATTGTAGCGCCACTGGAAGGTAGCGGCACATATCACGCTTTGTGTGTATAGGATGCACAGGCAGACCCCACCTTTGTACAAAAAATTGCTTTGTAGCTTATCATAAGCAACAACATATATAGGGTCTGCCTAGATATGAATAATTAATAAAATATTCTTTTCCCTTTTCTGATATGTTTGATAGGGCTTACAATTTGAAATTTTCATTTTTTTCTGTTAAATTTTTTACTTCGGATTTGATTATAAAATAATGTTTATACATAGGCCCCCTGAAGTGAATATATTTAGAACAAATGATCTTTTGTGATTTCCTATGGATTATGTGTTTTCCTATGGATTATATCTTCAGAAGAGGAGCAATTCGGCAAGGTAAGAATATATATATATTTTTTTCAAATGTATCTACTGTTTCATCTGCGTCTTATTCAGCCTCCATTTTATTTTACATTTTACTAACTAATAATTTTTATTGATAATATAATATTTAAATTATGCACGAGATGCATTACTAACAATCATTTATGTGCAACTAATAATATAACTCCCATCGTTCTGATGTATAAACTGAAATTTCTTCTTTTTTACAACAATATGACCTGGTGTTGTAATTTGTGAGATTAACAATTTTCTAAGTGTTTATTGATTAAAAACTGATTGAACTTTGTTAGAATACTTCTGTTTGTGACATTTTGAAACTTTACCCTTCGATATTCTCATGAGGAACAATTGTAGAAGAATTTTAATGAATACTTTTTCTCTAATTTTGCACCGGCTTCTTCTTTTGTCTTCCATTTTATCTTGAATAACTAATCATTTTTCAATGAACGATGTTATACTTGTAGCACAAGAGTAAAGTACATCCAATTACTTTCAGTTTTATATACAACAACAAAGTTATTTATGCATATGAACATTTAAAAAAATTATTTCCAAACAACAACAATAAAAACGCACTGGGGTGGCCATTTTTGCTTGGGCCAAACCCACTTTTTTGCTTGGGACTAAAAGAGTTAATATAGCTGTCTTTTCTAATGTTCTCTAGTAGTGGCTCTAGTTCAAGAAGGAGAGAGAGGGTATCCCTGCCTTACAGATCTTGTTATCCTGAAGGTGTTAATAAATGTGTGATTTACTAACATTTGGCTCTCAGGCTTCATGTACAGAATATTAATCAAATGTCTGAAGTGTTCACCTATGCTGCAATGTAGTAATGTTTTGTGACAGTATGAGAGGGATATTCTGTCAAAGGCTTTCTCTTGGTCAAAGGAAAGAACTGAATACTGTCAACCGTTCTGGCATGTGTAGATGATTATGTCTCTTATGAAATGTGTGTGTTGCTGGATGTTTCTGTGCTGGACGCTACACTGCTGGTCTTCGTGTATGAGGATCGCCGTAAATAGTTTTAGTTTGTTTGTTAGAGCTTTTGTTAAAATGTATAATCTACGTTTAAGAGTGATATGGGTCTGTAGTTTTTAAGGAGTGTTTTGTCGGAGTTTGGTTTTGGTATTAGAGTGATGTAAGATATGTTTAGTGGTGGTGGGAGTTCCTTATTCTCAAAGGCATTTTTGTATACCGTTAATAAAAGAGACTCTAAGGTAGGATAGAAGTGTTGGTAAAATTCTACCATGAGCGTCTGGTCCTAGTGATTTGTCTTTTTTGCATTGCATTTACTGCATGTGTTATGTCAGAAAGTGCCAGCTCAGTGTCTATTATTTGTTTGTCTGCGTCAGATATTGTCTTTGTAAATTGCATAAATCTATCATGTATATATGGTTGAACATTTTTTTCTGTGTACAGGTTCCTGTAATAAATTTCAAAAGCCTGCACTATTTGTTGTGTTTCTGTCTGTGTGGTCCTTTCTAAATCCACTATTTGCCCTATTTGTCTGCAGCGTTGTATATTTTGTTCTATTGCCATGTATTGTTTGCTGAGAGTCTCTTGTGTGATTGTGTTGAGTTTTTTCCGCAAAAGGGCTCCTTGGATCCTGTGGTGTTTGTATTGTTCTAGTTCATTTTGTAGCACGAGAATGTAGGGAGAGTTTTTTGTCTATTTGCTTTGTCAGTTGTATAGATTTCTCTATCAATGTCTCTTGTTGAATGCGGTGTCTGTGTATGATGGATGACATTAGCTGTGTTCGTTCGCGTATGGTGCTTTTAAGTGTTTCTCACTGTTCTTAAATATTTTCTATTGGTATGTCACTTCTGTATGTAAGAATTAGTTTGGTAATGTGCTCTACTTATGTTTTGTTTTGGAGGAAAGTGTTGTTAAATTTCCAGTGTGGGGAACGTTTGGAATGCTTGCTTGCTTGTGTAGTACTAATGGCTGCGAGTACTGCTTTGTGATCTGAGAACTTGAGAGCTTCTGGCAAGTGTTTTGCTTGAATTATGTGGTGTGTTGACGGCACATAGATTATGTCTAATCGCGCAGCTCTGTTGAGTGCTGTGTGTGCATGCGTTGTTTCAATACTGTGGGAGTGTGCGTGTCTGTAGGCATCTAATAAACTGTGCTGATCCATCACAGTTTGTATTATGCCTAGTTGGTGTACTCTCTGTTTGCTCTCCTTATCTGTGTTCTAACTGCTCCACCAACCATGTCCATATATTTCAAAACACTGTCAAAATCGCATCCTAATTTAATATTATGTCATCTGTATGAATCAGTGAGCAAATTGTCTAAGTTTTCGTAAAATTGTGGTTGGTGGTTGTAGTTTGCTGGAGCTTGTATATTCACTGTCGCGTAGACATTTATGATCTATAAAATTTCTACATCCTCTTCTTTTCTTCATCTGTGTCCTCTATGTTATTCTCACTCTATATTCTATTCCTGAATTTTTCGCATTCACTAGTTTGCGAAAATAATTTCTTTCCCATTCTCATTTTACCGGGTTTTTCTCATACAGGGATACGCATTTCTATTATGTAAGACGTCAGCCAATTAGGTAGACGAGAAAGTGTGAATATGCAGCTATCTCAGACATTGAGCAGACTTTTGTCTGCACATTCAGCTGACACGCGCGTTTCTTCGGCTGAGCGCTCAGGTAGGCTCGATAACCGACATCTCCACGGCGTGTAATTGAGACTTACCGTCTAGCATTTTCACCTGTCACATCGGTTCTCAGGCTGAGTTTCTCGGCGAAGTGTGATAACTTATTCGGCATTGGAGACGGGCGTTTGAGATTTGCAAATGACACGCGCACTCTCGGTCAGTAGGTGGCAGTTACGGCATGCGTCTAAGTTAACGTAGGTGTTGGGAGAGGGGAAGCTATTGCGTGGTTGGATAGAACGCTCATCCTTTGTCCGTTTAATAAATATAACCAGAACTTTATTTTCATTCAGTCCTCTAAATTCGCAGTAGACAGGTTGCTCGTGAATAGAATAAGCTGTATAGCGAAGTTTCTCAGTTTGTTTCGACAATTTGTCGAACTTCTAGACTTCAATAAATATATCAGCGTATGATTCTAAAGTTGTGCGACTACCTGTAGTTCTGTTTGAGGTAAATATAGATATATCTAGTAATTCGTGAGTGAACGAACGAACGATTAAGTGTTAAGTCGCTTATTTCATATTTCACTAGTTAGATTTTGTGCAGAGTGCTTAATTTATCTAGTCTGTATTATTTATAGTGACGAGTTACAGTGGAAAACCGAAAATTATCATTTCTAGTTTAAACTCAGTCGGCTATTCATGAATTTAATTTAACTTCTAAATAATCAGACGGGAGAATATATTTTAAAACTAACTTATAAATGCTAGATGCCTCATGAGTGTTGACGGAATACGTAAGTATTCCTAATTCATGATAATTGATTTTTTTTAAATATAACTTATTTCAAGGGAAGTTTAAATGATAAGTCAAGCTGTACGCTTGCAGTTAAATGTAAGTTATATTGAGTACATAATATGTAAAATATTTCATATGTGTTTTTTTCTTTATTCATTGAATACTGGAGTTAACCCAAAACCTTGCCAGCGTTAAGTACAGAGTAAATATATGTGAAGAACAAAAACATTCTTTCCTTAAAGACTGGGTCCTTAACCTGTACCAGAACTTTAAAAGAAGTAACATGCCCAGCGAGCCTGATTTGATTCTTCCTGAGAAAACTCTAGTAAATTTTCAGCTTTTGTGGCAAGAGACTAAGTACAGAAAAAGCATTAACTTTCCGACCTGTTGAAAAGTGGTGGTGTGACCAACTAAACTGCTATACTGAGATAAGGCACCCGACTTGACATTTCCTCATTTCTAGAAACCAAAACTAGTGACACTGTGCTCGTTGTTAATGTTCGTGCGTGGACAATTTTAATGTGACCTAAACAGACATCCGAAAAATAAGAACACCCAAGGAATCGTTCCGTGAGGCAGAGAATCCAATACTTGTCTTTTTGGAACTGGGGATTTCTTGGTCAAAGACTGCCATTGACCATTCTGTATGTGAATGTCATAAACATTGTGTTTCTCCAGAAGTGGCTATCAAAGCTGTGAGTATAAACAAATGCACGTGATCAGGGCTGAATGAATAGAGTGAATGCAGGACGGAGTGATTTTTTTATTGTTGTAATTTGGCACCCCTTCTGCTGCCTTAACTTATTTGATGCAAATATTGATAACCATATTTTCCCTTAGAATAGAGCAGAGATATCAAGTCTGTCCATACCTTAAACAGGAAAAATATCAGACCAAATCATATGTATCTGGGACTCTTTGTGCTTTCATCTTTCTCCTAACGGGACTGTGGGCTAAACATCGAGGGAAGATCATAACTGTGGGTCTATCAGTTCTTGTAGCATTCCTTGATTTTGTTTATGACTTTGTGTATATGCCTTTTTGATGTAATTTCCGATGTGTTGTGATGAAATTTTAGATGATAATTAAAAATTCTCTTGAAATTAATCAGTGCGTTTGTCAGCTCGTTCTAAAATATCTATATAATCATTGTTATAGTTTTCCCACGTCTGTGTGTCTACCTGTTGTCACTTGTATGTGCGTGCACGTGAGTGGATAGAGATATATATTTAACGTATATGTGTTAGACTGTCTGACTACTCTAAATCTGTCGTAGAAGATAGGTGAGAGAGAGAGAAGATTTCTCGATCTCAGAGACAGCCTCCATCACAATTCTACCACCTCACTTGTGGAAATCTATTTTGTATTTCTATCTCACACGGTGACTATCACTCATTCCAATCTATTCAGAAGGGACCAACACAAGTCTTAATTCTCCTATCAAATCTCAGTGTTCTTGAATATTTTCTATTGGTATGTCACTTGTGTATGTAAGAATTAGTTTGGTCATGTGCTCTACTTATGTTTTGTTATGGAGCAAAGTGTTGTTGAATTTCTAGTGTGGGGAACGTTTGGAATGCTTGCTTGCTTGTGTAGTACTAATGGCTGCGAGTACTGCTTTGTGATCTGAGAACTTGAGAGTTCTGGCAAGTGTTTTGCTTGAATTATGTAGTGTGTTGACGGCACATAGATTATGTCTAATCGTGCAGATCTGTTGAAAGCTGTGTGTGCATGCGTTGTTTTAATACTGTGGGAGTGTGCGTGTCTGTAGGCATCTAATAAACTGTGCTGATCCATCACAGTTTATATTATGCCTAGCTGGTGTGCTATCTGTTTGCTCTCCTTATCTGTGTTCTAACTGCTCCACCAACCACGTCCATATATGTCAAAACACTGTAAAAATCGCATCCTAATACAATATTTTGTCATCTGTATGAATCCATGAGCAAATTGTCTAAGTTTTCGTAAAATTGTGGTTGGCGGTTGTAGTTTGCTGGAGCTTGTATATTCACTACCATGTATGTGTGTGTGTTTGTAGCGGTCAGTTTGCTGAGTCTATGTATGTAAAATGTACCTATATGATTTTGAGACTTTATCTATTAAATTCTAGTCAAAGGGGGTTAATTCATGTTTAACTGGGATCGTAGTTGGATGTTGGTGGGAGTTCCTTATTCTCAAAGGCATTTTTGTATACCGTTAATAAAATAGATTTAAGGTAGGAAAGAAGTGTTGGTAAAATTCTACCGTGAGCGTCTGGTCCTGGTGATTTGTCTTTTTGCATTGCATTTACTGCAAGTATTGTGTCTGAAAGTGCCAGCTCAGTGTCTAGTATTTATTTGTCTGCGTCAGATAATGTCTTTGTAAATTGCATAAATCTATCATGTATATATGGTTGAACATTTTTTTATGTGTACAGGTTCCTGTAATAAATTTAGACAGCCTGCACTATTGTTGTGTTTCTGTCTGTGGAACTAATCATTTTTCAATGAAAGATTTTATACTTGTAGCACAGGAGTAAAGTACATCCAATTACTTTCAGTTTTACATACAACAACAAAGTTATTTATGCATATGAACATTTTAAAAAATTATTTCCAAACAACAACAATAAAAACGCACTGGGATGGCCATTTTTGCTTGGGCCAAACCCACTTTTTTGCTTGGGACTGAAAGAGTTAATATAGCTGTCTTTTCTAATGTTCTCTAGTAGTGGCTCTAGTTCAAGAAGGAGAGAGAGGGTATCCCTGCCTTACAGATCTTGTTAGCCTAAAGGTGTTAATTAATGTGTGATTTACTAACACTTCGCTCTCATGCTTCATGTACAGAATATTAATCCAATGTCTGAAGTACTCACCTATGCTGCAATGTAGTAATGTTTTTTGACGGTATGAGTGGGATATTCTGTCAAAGGCTTTCTCTTGGTCAAGGGAAAGAACTGAATACTGTCAACCGTTCTGGCGTGTGTAGGTGATTATGTCTCTTATGAAATGTGTGTGTTGCTGGATGTTTCTGTGCTGGGCGCAACACTGCTGGTTTTCGTGTATGAGGATCGTCGTGAATAGTTTGAGTTTGTTTGTTAGAGCTTTTGTTAAAATTGTATAATCTACGTTTAAGAGTGATATAGGTCTGTAGTTTTTGAGGAGTATTTTGTCGGAGTTTGGTTTTGGTATTAGAGTGATGTAAGATATGTTTAGTGTTGGTGGGAGTTCCTTATTCTCAAAGGCATTTTTGTATACCGTTAATAAAAGAGACTCTAAGGTAGGAAAGAAGTGTTGGTAAAATTCTACCATGAGCGTCTGGTCCTGGTGATTTGTCTTTTTGCATTGCATTTACTGCAAGTATTATGTCTGAAAGTGCTAGCTCAGTGTCTAGTATTTGTTTGTCTGCGTCAGATAATGTCTTTGTAAATTGCATAAATCTATCATGTATATATGGTTGAACATTTTTTTCTGTGTACAGGTTCCTGTAATAAATTTCGAAAGCCTGCACTATTTGTTGTGTTTCTGTCTGTGTCCTCTCTTCTAAATCCACTAATTGCCCTATTTGTCTGCTGCGTTGTATATTTTGTTCTATTGCCATGTATTGTTTGCTGAGAGTCTCTTGTGTGATTGTGTTGAGTTTTTTTCCGCAAAAGGGCTCCTTGGATCCTGTAGTGTTTGTATTGTTCTAGTTCATTTATTAGCACGAGAATGTAGGGAGAGTTTTTGTCTATTTGCTTTGTCAGTTGTATAGATTTCTCTATCAATGTCTCTTGTTGAATGCGGTGTCTGTGTATGATGGATGACATTAGCTGTGTTCGTTCGCGTATGGTGCTTTTAAGTGTTTCTCAGTGTTCTTAAATATTTTCTATTGGTATGTCACTTTTGTATGTAAGAATTAGTTTGGTCATGTGCTCTACTTATGTTTTGTTTTGGAGCAAAGTGTTGTTGAATTTCTAGTGTGGGGAACGTTTGGAATGCTTGCTTGCTTGTGTAGTACTAATGGCTGCGAGTACTGCTTTGTGATCTGAGAACTTGAGAGCTTCTGGCAAGTGTTTTGCTTGAATTATGTGGTGTGTTGACGGCACATAGATTATGTCTAATCGTGCAGCTCTGTTGAGTGCTGTGTGTGCATGCGTTGTTTCAATACTGTGGGAGTGTGCGTGTCTGTAGGCATCTAATAAACTGTGCTGATCCATCACAGTTTGTATTATGCCTAGTTGGTGTGCACTCTGTTTGCTCTCCTTATCTATGTTCTAACTGCTCCACAACCATGTCCATATCTGTCAAAACACTGTCAAAATCGCATCCTAATACAATATTATGTCATCTGTATGAATCAATGAGCCAATTGTCTAAGTTTTTGTAAAATAGGGGTTGGCGGTTGTAGTTTGCTGGAGCTTGTATATTCACTACCATGTATGTGTGTGTGTTTGTAGCGGTCAGTTTGCTGAGTCTATGTATGTAAAATGTACCAATATGATTTTGGAGACTTTATCTATTAAATTCTAGTCAAAGGGGGTTAATTCGTGTTTTATTGGGATCGTAAGTAATATACAATGTGGTAAACAGGTATTATTCTGCAGGTGGAGCGTGACTTTTATATAGCAAAAAAACTCGATCGATTTCTGCAGGTGGAGCGCCTGCAGGTGGAGTGCTGTGGTGGGGCGTGACTTTCATAAAACAAAATACTCGATCGATTTCAGGTGGTGGCGTTCTCAGGCGGCGCATGACTTTTTATATAAGGAAGATGTGGCGGTCCACTGTGGTGGGGCGTGACATTTTATAGTAGGGAATGCGCAAAACGGGTATTATTCTGCAGGTGGAGCGTGACTTTTATATAGCAAACAACTCGATCGATTTCTGCAGGTGGAGCGCCTGCAGGTGGAGCGCTGTGGTGGGGCGTGCCTTTTATATAACAAAATACTCCGATGACTTTTATATACCGATATATTTAGATAATGGTGTTGTTTATTTAGATAACAAGAAGACGATATATTTAGACGATATATTTATACAATAGGAAGACGATATATTTTTTACAACACATCGAGGACTTAGGTATTATTCTGCAGGTGGGGCGTGACTTTTATATAGCAAAAAACTCGATCGATTTCTGCAGCTGGAGCGCCTGCAGGTGGAGCGCTGTGGTGGGGAGTGCCTTTTATATAACAAAATACTACGATGACTTTTATATAGCGATATATTTAGATAATGGTGTTGTTTATTTAGATAACAAGAAGACGATATATTTAGACGATATATTTATACAATACAAAGACAATATATTTTTACAACACATGGAGGACTTAGGTATTATTCTGCAGGTGGGGCGTGACTTTTATATAGCAAAAAACTCGATCGATTTCAGGTGGTGGCGTTCTCAGGCGGCGCATGACTTTTTATATAAGGAAGATGTGGCGGTGCACTGTGGTGGGGTGTGACTTTTTATAGAGCGCTGTATTTTAGGCGGGGGACTTCCTCTGACGATCAGACGCATGACTTGATATATAGCAATAAATTTAGATAATGACGTTGTTTACAGACAATACTTAGACAATATATATATATATATATATATATATATATATAATATATATATTATATATATATATATATATATATATCACCCGTGTGTTACTGGGACCCGAAAGGGGAGCAAAGAATAGTAACACTGCACCCTACCACGCATGTCGTAAAAGGCGACTAAGGAGGGTATGGGCATGGGGCTGTTTACCCCATCCCGTAAAAACTTCGCACAGTGGGCTGATCACCTGCTTGCCAACCAATCTGATTACGGAAACAATGATAGATTGTTTGGTCTGTTTTTGTTCCACAAAGACGCCACTAGGCGTGGTGGAAACAGCGATTGATTGATCAATTTGTTGTTGCCCTAAGACGCCACTAGGCGTACTGGCCACATACTGCTTTGCCGGTTGATGGCTAAGGATGGAAGAAGAAGAAGAAGAATATATATATATATATATATATATATATATATATATATATATATATATATATATATATATATATATATATATATATATATATATATATTTTTTTTTTTTTAATCGATAATGACGGAAAATATAAAAAATCGATAATGTTTGATTAGGTTACTGAGAGGGTTTTTTGAAGCAAGTGGAACCTTTTTGTACTGGCGTTTGTGACGATGTATAGTAGGGTGTAGGTTAGTGGGGTTTTTTGTGTGATGTATTGTACATGTAGTGTGTTGGTGTGTTTGGATGTAGGTATCTTAATTGTGTGGTGTATTTTGTGGGGCTGTCGAGACGTGGAGTGTGTAGGGGTATGGGTTTTTGAGTGCCGGTATTTTAATTGTTGTATATAATATATATATATATATATATATATATATATATTATATATATATATATATACATATATATATATATATAGGAGTGAAGTGTTAGAGACCGGTACTAGGTCTAGCATCGAGAGGTTGGAGTGAAGTCTCGATTCCACAAGAGGAGTGTCAGGTAGTGGGGTATTATGGTTCTATATAGCGATATATTAGTTCGATAATGGCGGGTGTTTATTTATTGTGTTGTTATGTTTATGTTTTTACATACAATATTTATACGTACAAACATTTATACGATGTATTTAGATACATATTACAACAGTTATATTTAGACATATATTACAACAGGTAGACATATATTTACATATATTTAGACATATGTTACAACAGTTAGAGTATATAAAAGAAACACTAGATACTTTTTCATATATATATATATATATATATATATATATATATATATATATATATATATTATATATATATATATAGACAAAGAACTGTCTATGGGTGCTGTAACGGCTCTTTTATGTACGCCTAGGAGCTCTCAGGTGGTTCGGGTTACTTGGTCAGTCTTCTCTTTCATGTACAACCAGGTGGTGGGTATAGTCATCTGCAACAATCTGTCACCTCTTGTTCTTGCACAACCAGGTGGTGGGTGCGTGTGTAGTCATGTAAGTGTCTATGAAGGAAAAAGCAGGCTTGTGGTTAGCTACCCAGGATCTGACTAATCGAGTAATTAATCGATCGTTGGCGTGTTGTCTAACCGAAAAGGGTAGTAGGACGCGTTACATAGTACCACCTCGTGTTTTGATCACGATGAAATAAACGGCGTAGAGCCCACAAACGTTGGTGACTACATCTTGTAAATGTCTGGCGTTGTAGTTAACAGGTCGGGTAGAGTTTCTGGCAATAAAATTAATCAGGTCCAGGTGTGTAGGTGGTAGGCCAAAAGAATCAAAATATTCAAAAGTGCCAAGTCCATTATAATATAGAGCGACCCAGTGGTCACCGGGGCGATAGCTAGGGTCAGTGTTGATGACAAAAGCAGCCGTCTTGGTCGGATCGATGCGTAGAGGTAATTGGTCACGAGCTAAAACTTTAACGAGTCCAGTTCGTTTAACAAATATATCCGACAGGAGGATGGTCCGTATCTCGTCTAAGTGGTGTAGTCTGTCAAAACTTGGCGGAAAGAGGGGTATTCTTTAATAAATATAGCACCGGGGTACAACTGCAGACCAGACCTTGAGGGGTGTCGTCACGTTGTCATCGTAAGAAATAGAGAGGTGCGTGTATATACCTGCCTAGGTGTGCGTGTATGTGTTGTATTGTGTGTTGGGTTTGCGTACATAGTAGAAGAGAGATAGGTTTTTGGGTAGGGGGTGTGTTGTATTTGGTTGTGTTGTGTACAGAGAGTTTAGATGTTGAGGGGGATGTGGTGATGTTGTCGGGGTGGGTCTGTCGTTTGATGTAAAAGTAAGACAGGGCGTTGCGGTGTTGTTCGTATGTATAGAATGCGGCGTTGTGTGCTCGGAACCCAATATTTTTTTTTTTTTTTTTTTCCCGCCCTGTGCTTGTTGTGTGTTTTGTACTTCTAAGAATGTATTTTTGTCGATTTTGTTGTGGTGTTTGTTCAAGCGATTGAGAAGTCTTGAAGATGGTAAAGATAGAAAGAAGTAGCTGGGATTGCTTCGACATAATATTTTGTATTTGGGTCTGTTTAATTGGGCGTGTGTGATAATGTCGCTGTCGTGTAATTGTGAGACAAAAGATTTGAAATCTGTAATATTGTTTACTAAGTGAGGGTGTTCTAACACACACGTATTATTATGCGACGCGTGAAAAAAAAACGTAATTCGTTTGTTTCTCTGTGGCGTAAGATGACATGGTAACTGTAGTTTATTTTGAATCTTTTTGTCTGTTGTGCAAAGATTGGTGTGAGTAAGGAAAGCCATTCGATATTTTGTTCTGGTCTGTGAAAGAAAGTGAATGTGGACAGGAATTTGTGTTTGTTGGAATGTGTTTTTATGGCTTGCCAGTTGTCAATATATTTCTGTCTTATGTCAGCCGATAGGTCAACTAAACTGTCTTCCTCAGAAGACAAGCGGGGTTTCTTTATATGGGTTTGGTGGGTACTGGGTATTGTTCTTTTCTTGGTCTGGCCTGCATTTGTAGAGGACGATGGTATGGGTGTTGAATAGGGAGTTGATGCTGAGTTCTGACTTGTAGTTGATGTTGCTGTGGTAGATGCTGCAGTAGATGATGATGAGTCTGTTGTGGCACCCGCTCTTAGTGTCTGTTGGTGTGCCAGGTTGAGATCAGTTGTCTGTGGGTAAATCAGGTTGGAGGGAAATTTTATGATGGGCGCTGATGAAGGCATTCTTGACGAAGTTGCTGTGAGGTCCTGATGAAGATGCTGTCTGCGGGGTTCTTTGATGTTGATGGTGCTGTGGGGTATGAGGTTGGAATCTCCGTCGGGGTAGTGGTGGGGTGTTGTCGGTTGCAGTCACCCGTAAACTGGTGCCTAGGGTAAAGTCTTTGCCGCAAATGTCACAAGAAAACCGTGGTTGTGAGTGCGCTGTCTTGGTGTGTTGTAAGTAGTTGTCGCGTCTGCTGAAGGTTTGTCCACAACGGATACATATTAGGTTGGTTTGTACCAATGGGGTCTCTGTTTGTTTTGTAGTTGAAACGGACCCATGATCGAGCTCTGTGTGTCGTTTCAGCGCATCAGGTCTGGTAAACACTTGAGGACAGACACGGCAGGCGTGTCTCCATTCACCATGCACTGTCTCATAATGGCGAGTAAGATTGCGAGCCCTCGTAAAAGAGCGATTGCATTTCGTACAGTCATATAGTTGAGTTGACTCCTTCTGTTGAAGAGAACAGGAACAAAAAAGTTAGTCACAAATAAATAAAAATATAATAAACTGAGAGAGAGAGAAAGAGAGAAAGAGAGAAAGAGAGAGAGAGAGAAAGAGCGAGAAAGAGAGAGAGAGAGAAAAAAAAAGAGAGAGAGAGAGAGAAAGATAAAGAGAGAGAGAAATAGACAGAAAGGGGTACACACGCCTAATCTTCATTATAAACAGGCTTATTTAATGAAAGAGTTCGTATGTTTTAATGTGATATAGTGTTTATTAACTTTTTTTGAGTTATCAGACAGTTTCTGTATTTTCTTTTTATATTTTATTATTTTGTTATGTTAACATATCAGACATGCTCCAACGCGCGTTGTGGAAGCAAAGATATTGCAGAACTTAGACTGTGCCTAGCACATAAAAATAAGTCGGATAATTCTTAACTTAGCTAAACCATACACACATGTAAGAATTTAACAAACAAATATTATTAAAATATCTGTTAGTCTAGACATAATAATCTTTGAAATAGTCAGCCGCCCCGATGCTGTAATCAGCATCGGGCCGGCCTCCTTAACCGTTCCAGAGTTCCTCTGGTGCCCAGTTAAAACTGGGTCTGCCCTGCCGGGTTGTGTGCAGTGCATCACACATACCTTGTGTATATCATCAATGACAAACTCTCTCTGGCCACAGAAATTACTAGTCTCATTAACAAAGCTGCAGCTACCTTTGCCTGCCTCACATCACGGATTTGGTGAAACTCCAAACTCGCAACGATGACCAAAGCTGCAATATATAACGCCTGTATCATCAGTTTACTTCTATATGACAGTGAGACCTGAACAATCTATGCTAAGCATGAAAGAAGGCTCAATACCTTCCACCTAGAGAGCGAAGACCATTGATCGAATTTTAACAAAGAGTGGTAAAAAGTACGTGCGTGTTGGCTTTTCTTAAAATGGTTGAAACTGACCTCGATATTGTCCCGATTGGAACTTGCAACACTAAGGAGTATCTAGTTGGCTTTTCCTCTTTATTCTATAGCGGGTAGGAAAAAGTGAACCTCCACAATAATTACTCAATCTACACAACTCTTTAAATTGAAGACCGACGACTAGACACTCACGTTCATACTTTACTGAAGAGACGGTGTAATAACGACAGACACTCGCGCTCGTACCTCGTTGAAGATGACTTCCATTGTTTCCACTAACTGGGTGTACATGACAAGAAGTGATGCAATACTTGTACCGATGGAGAGTGGACTGAAGGTCGCCGCTGTAAGTTTTACCGAAACCATCCTTTGATACACGTGCGAAAATACTTTGGTGAATTATATCTAAAGTTTTCTACCAAAACCGGTGGTCACATTTCTATCATCTCGAGGGCATATTTCTGTCATCTCGAGGGCATACTTCTATCATCTCGAGGGCATATTTCTAGCATCTCACATACATATTTCTATCACCTCGGGGGCATATTTCTATCAATTCACATGGATATTTCTATCACCTCACAGGCATATTTCTATTTATTTAATGTACTATATTTCGATGGTCGCCTCCTATTTGGCACGATTGGGAGACAATATAAAACCTATCACCACATGCCGCACTTGTAAAATAAATAAAAAAAATAAAAAAAATAAAAAAAGTGAAAACCTTAATTAGCGGATTCGAACACATGAACGAAGGAATGTTTCTTTTATGAGTTTCTACTATTGTTCGATTGTGTTTTGCCCTAGTGACGTGAACAGAAATTTACACGCGCTGTTTTGTGGGGCCATCGATCTGGTTCCAAAACAAGAGAGGGTACAACCACGTGCGTGTTCTGTTTTCTTAAAATGGCTGAAACTGACCTCGACATCGACATCACAACCATAGTTGCCTACGACACCACTTCACCTCTCAGCGTCTTATATTCTCATCACTAGCTACACACAACACAACACAAAACCAAATTAGTTTTTTATTTTATATTTTCCTCTTTATTCTATAGCGTTTAGGCAAAGGGGATTCACTAAAGAGTGTTTATAAAAAGAAAAACTCCTTCGTCTCAAGTCAAGTAGTAAATGACCAACTGCATTGTTTGTCTAATGCGGACACGTGTGCCCATCTGGGTTATTTCTCTAATTATTTTATTACAATGTGAAAAAATCTCTTTCAGAACAGATGGAAATTACACCTGCACTGATTAAACATTGGCGTAACGATAATAACAGGTTTCAGCGTCGAACAAACCCGTTAGCTTTATAAAGGTGCATATCTGTCATTCGATCTTTATCAAAGAAAGTGGGTTTGTTTAATTGTATTTCCCGAACAGGAGAGAAATTAGGTAAACACACCTGTCCCGTAATTAAACATGGAACGTGATGAAAATGGTAAATTAGATCCTTATTTAAAAAAAACGTACTACCGATGTTCGAACCGATACACCCCGAAAACCTGTCGCGCGGAAGAATACACAAGCGATTCTTTATGTATTCAGATGCGGGGGACTTCTTTTTATTGACAAGTCTGTTGATATAACCAACTTTTTGTGTTAGATATCTCTCATTCTATAACCAGCCCATCGATCAGTTCTGATCAGTCGTTTTGAAAAATCAGACGTTTTGAGACCAAGAAATATTCCGAAAACAAGACCACGCCAAAGTATTTTATTCTGTTTTATTCGTATTTTGTGTTAAATATTTCTATCGTTTTTTCTGTATTTAAAAGATATATGTCTGTAAGTGTTTAAGCGTATTCTGTGGAAAAAATATATGCGTGTTGCGTGTTTGTTGATTTTTTTTTTTTTTCTGATAATAACTAGTAAGTTAAAAATACATTTTCTTAACATTTTTATATACTGTTGTCTGGTTTATAAAAAAAACTTTACCGCAAAAGTTCTACTCTGTGTGGTAATTAAATATGAATGTGTGTGTGTTTTCTTTTTGCTAGGGAGTGATGTAAAATCTTTTTGCAAAGATTATAATTGTTCTAATAACAGATATTTTTATAAATATTTGTTTGTTAAATTTTACATGTGTGTAATAGCTAATTTTTATCCGACTTATTTTTTATGTGCTAGGCACAGTCCTAAGTTCTGCAATATCTGTATTCTTCCACAACGCGCGTTGGGGCATGTCTGATATGTATAACATAACAAAATAATAAAATATAAAAAAAAAGAAAATACAGAAAAACTGTCCTGATAACTCAAAAAAAGTTAATAAAACAACTATATCTCATTAAAACCCATCGGTTTTTTACGAACACCGTTATCATCCCCCCGCTCCCCCAATATCCGCCCTGTTTATAATGAAGATTTAGGCGTGCTTTGTGTAACAACCTGTGTCTGTCTTAGTTTCTCATCTCTTTCTCATCTTCCCTTTCTCTTCTTTCTCAAAACTCTCTCTCTTTCCTCTCTCTCTCTATCCCTCCCTCTTTTCTCTCTCTCTTTCTATCCCCGCTCTTTCTCTCCCCTCTCTCATGTTCTCTCTTTCTCTCATTTCTCTCTCTCAGTCGGTGTTTAAATTTTTATTTATTTATGACTAACTTTTTTGTTCCTGTTTCTCTTCAACAGATGGAGTCAAACTCAACTAAATGCACTGTACGAAATGCAAATGCTCTTTTTACTAGGGCTCGCAATCTTGCTCGCCAGTATGAGACAGTGATAAGGTGACGGAGACACGCCTGCCGTGTCTGTCCCTCAAGTGTTTACCAGACATGATGCGCTGATGAAAACGGACACACCTGAGCTCGATCATGGGTCCGTTTCAACTACAAAACAAACAGAGACCCATTGGTACAAACCAACCTAAATATGTACCCGTTGTGGACAAATCACTTCAGCAGACGCGTAACAACTACTTACACCAATGAACAGCGCACTCACAACCGGGCACGGTTTTTCATGTGACATTTGCGGCAAAGACTTTACCCGTAGAGGCACCAGTTTAACGGGTCCAGAAAAACCGACGGAACACACCCACCACTATCCCGATTGGATTCCCACCTCGATACCCACACAGCCCCATCAACATTAAAGAACCCGCAGTCACAGCATCATCATCAAATTTTTCTTCTCACATGCACCTTCGTTTCAAGAATCGGCCTTCATTCAGCGCCGCATCATAAACATTTCCCTTCCAACCTGATTTTACCACAGACAACTGACCTCAACCTGGGCGCACCAGGACAGACTCTAAGAGCGGGTGCAACATCAGAAGTCATAATAATCCTACTGCCAGCATTCTGACTCACAGCAACGTCAATCTACAATGTTCAGACAAACCCAGCTTCAACCCTCCCTATGTTCTAAAACACCCTTACCATCGTCCTCTACTAAATGCAGGCCAGTCTTTCCAAGAATGAAAAGAACTAATACCTGAGTACCCACTGGGTTATCCCATATAAAGATTTCCCCCACGCTTGTCTTCTGAGGAAGACAGTTTAGTTGACCTATCAATGCTGACATAAGTGACAGAAATATATTGACAAACTGGCAAGCCATAAAAAAGCAGGTCCAAAAAACACAAATTCCTGTCCAACATTCACTTTCTTTCACATGACCAGGAACAAAAATATCGAATGGCTTTCCTTAGCCTCACACCAAATCTTTGCACACAAATAACATATCATACAAAAAGATTTCAAAATAAACGTTACATGTTAACATGTCAGACTTTCGCATGAACAGAGAAAACAAACGAAATTACGTTTTTTTTCACCGCCGATCGCGTGAAAAAACGTACTTCGTTTGTTTCTCTGTGGCGTAAGATGACATGGTAACTGTCGAGTTTATTTTGAAATCTTTTTTGTTGTCTGTTGCATGCTAAAGAATGGTCCAGTGAGTAAGGAAATCCATTCGATATTTTGTTCTGGTCTGTGAAAGAAAGTGAGTGTGGACAGGAATTTATATTGTTGGAATGTGTTTTTATGCTTTTTGCCAGTTGTCAATATATTTCTGTCTTATGTCAGCCGATAGGTCAACTAAACTGTCTTCCTCAGAAGACAAGCGGGGTTTCTTTATATGGGTTTGGTAAACGGTACTGGGTATTGTTTCTTTTCTTGGTCTGGCTGCATTTGTAGAGGACGATGGTATGGGTGTTGAAATAGGGAGTTGATTGCTGGGTTCTGACTTGTAGTTGATGTTGCTGTGGTAGATGCCTGCAGTAAGATGATGATGAGTCTGTTGTGGCACCCGCTCTTATGTCTGTTGGTGCGCCAGGTTGATGGTCAGTTTCTGTGGGTAAATCAGGGTTGGAGAGGGAAATTTTATGATGGGCGCTGATGAAGGCAATTCTTGACCGAAGTTGCTGTGAGGTTTGATGATGATGCTGTCTGCGGGTTCTTTAATGTTGATGGTGCTGTGGGGTATGAGGTTGAATCACCATCGGATAGTGGTGGGGTGTTGTCGGTATTCTGTATTTTCAAATTTTTGGTGTAAACTGGTGCCTCGGGTAAAGTCATTGCCGCAAATGTCACATGAAATCGTGGTTAGTGATGTGCGCTGTCTTGTGTAAGTAGTTGTCGCGTCTGCTGAAGGTTTGTCCACAACTGGGTACTCTATTAGTATTGGTTTGTACCAATGGGGTCTCTGTTTGTTTTGTTACAATTTGAAACGGACCCTATGATCGAGCTCTGTGTGTCGTTTCAGCGCATCAGGTCTGGTAAACACTTGAGGACAGACCACGGCAGGCGTGTCTAACGTTCACCATGCACTGTCTCATAATGGCGAGTAAGATTGCGCAGCCCTCGTAAAAGAGCAATTGCATTTCGTACAGTCATATAGTTGAGTTGACTCCATCATGTTGAAGAGAACAGGAACAAAAAAGTTAGTCAGCTGGCTATAAATAAAAGATTTAAACAAACTGAGAGAGAAAAAGAGAGAAATGAGAGAAAGAGAGAGAGAGAGAGAGAGAGAGAGAGAGAGAGAGAGAGAGAGAGAAAGAGAAAAGAGAGAAGGGAAAGATTAAAGAGAGATTGGAAATAGACAACAGGTGTACACACGCCTCAAATCTTCATTATAAACAGGCTCATTCAATGAAAGTGATTCGTATGTTTTAATGTGATATAGTGTTTATTAACTTTTTTTGAGTTATCAGACAGTTTCTGTTATTTTTCTTTTTATATTTTTATTATTTTTGTTATGTTAAACATTATCAGACATGCCCCAACGCGCCGTTGTGGAACAAAGATATTGCAGAACTTATAGACTGTGCCTAGCACATAAAAAAATAAGTCGGTATAATTCTTAACTTAGCTAAAAAACCATACACAACATGTAAGAATTTAACAAAACAAATATTATTAAAAATCTGTTAGTGCTAACATAATAATCTTTGAAACAGATTTATTACCATCACTCTTCCCTAGCAAAAAGACAAACACACAACCATAACTTTTTTTTAAATAGAAAACAGATATGTAATACAACACAGAGTACCGAAAAAAACAACCAAAACAGATATTTTTAAAGTTTATTTAGGTATATAACCTACTGAAAACAGCTATATAGAAACTATATAACATTTATGTGTAAAATATGTATTTTAACTACCTAGTATTATTATGGGGGAAAAAAAACAGACGAATACACACATTCATATTTAGAACTTTGCGTAGCTTTTTTTTCCAGTCTCTGCGTGTTAAGAAAACACGATTATCGAAAAAAAAAAAAACAACAAACACGCAACCATATATTTTTTCCACAGAATACGCTTAAACACTTACAGACATATATCTTTTAAATACAGAAAAACGATAGAAATATTTAACACAAAATACGAAATAAAACAGAATAAAATACTTTGCGTGGTCTTGTTTCGGAATTTCTTGGTCTCAACGTCTGATTTTTCAAAACGACTGATCAGAACTGAACGATGGGCTGGTTATAGAATGAGAGATATCTAACACAAAAAGTTGGTTATATCAACAGAACTTGTCAATAAAAGAAGTCACCCCCGCATCTGAATACATAAAGAATCGCTTGTGTATTCTTCCGCGCGACAGTTTTTTCGGGGTGTATCGGTTCGAACATCGTAGTACGTTTTTTTTTAAATAAGGATCTAATTTACCATTTTCATCACGTTCCATGTTTAATTACGGGACAGGTGTGTTTACCTAATTCTCTCCTGTTCGGGAAATACATTAAACAAACCCACTTTCTTTGATAAAGATCGAATGACAGATATTGGCACCTTTATAAAGCTAAAGGGTTTTGTTCGACGCAGAAACCTGTTATTATCGTTACGCCAATGTTTAATCAGTGCAGGTGTAATTTCCATCTGTTCTGAAAGAGATTTTTTCACATTGTAATAAAATAATTAGAGAAATAAACCCAGATGGGCACACGTGTCCGCATTAGACAAACCAATGCAGTTGGTCATTTACTACTTGACTTGAGACGAAGGAGTTTTTCTTTTTATAAACACTCTTTAGTGAATCCCCTTTGCCTAAAACGCTATAGAATAAAGAGGAAAATATAAAATAAAAAACTAATTTGGTTTTGGTGTTGTGTTGTGTGTAGCTAGTGATGAGAATATAAGACGCTGAGAGGTGAAGTTGGTGTCGTAGGCAACTATGGTTGTGATGTCGATGTCGAGGTCAGATTTTCAGCCATTTAAGAAAACAGAACACGCACGTGGTTGTACCCTCTCTTGTTTTGGAACCAGATCGATGGCCCCACAAAACAGCGCGTGTAAATTTCTGTTCACGTCACTAGGGCAAAACACAATCGAACAATAGTAGAAACTCATAAAAGAAACATTCCTTCGTTCATGTGTTCGAATCCGCTAATTAAGGTTTTCACTTTTTTTATTTTTTTTATTTTTTTTATTTATTTTACAAGTGCGGCATGTGGTGATAGGTTTTATATTGTCTCCCAATCGTGCCAAATAGGAGGCGACCATCGAAATATAGTACATTAAATGAATAGAAATATGCCTGTGAGGTGATAGAAATATCCATGTGAATTGATAGAAATATGCCCCCGAGGTGATAGAAATATGTATGTGAGATGCTAGAAATATGCCCTCGAGATGATAGAAGTATGCCCTCGAGATGACAGAAATATGCCCTCGAGATGATAGAAAGGTGGCCACCGGTTTTTGTAGAAAACTTTAGATATAATTCACCAAAGTATTTTCGCACGTGTATCAAAGGATGGTTTCGGTAAAACTTACAGCGGCGACCTTCAGTCCACTCTCCATCGGTACAAGTATTGCATCACTTCTTGTCATGTACACCCAGTTAGTGGAAACAATGGAAGTCATCTTCAACGAGGTACGAGCGCGAGTGTCTGTCGTTATTACACCGTCTCTTCAGTAAAGTATGAACGTGAGTGTCTAGTCGTCGGTCTTCAATTTAAAGAGTTGTGTAGATTGAGTAATTATTGTGGAGGTTCACTTTTTCCTACCCGCTATAGAATAAAGAGGAAAAGCCAACTAGATACTCCTTAGTGTTGCAAGTTCCAATCGGGACAATATCGAGGTCAGTTTCAACCATTTTAAGAAAAGCCAACACGCACGTACTTTTTACCACTCTTTGTTAAAATTCGATCAATGGTCTTCGCTCTCTAGGTGGAAGGTATTGAGCCTTCTTTCATGCTTAGCATAGATTGTTCAGGTCTCACTGTCATATAGAAGTAAACTGATGATACAGGCGTTATATATTGCAGCTTTGGTCATCGTTGCGAGTTTGGAGTTTCACCAAATCCGTGATGTGAGGCAGGCAAAGGTAGCTGCAGCTTTGTTAATGAGACTAGTAATTTCTGTGGCCAGAGAGAGTTTGTCATTGATGATATACACAAGGTATGTGTGATGCACTGCACACAACCCGGCAGGGCAGACCCAGTTTTAACTGGGCACCAGAGGAACTCTGGAACGGTTAAGGAGGCCGGCCCGATGCTGATTACAGCATCGGGGCGGCTGACTATTTCAAAGATTATTATGTCTAGACTAACAGATATTTTAATAATATTTGTTTGTTAAATTCTTACATGTGTGTATGGTTTAGCTAAGTTAAGAATTATCCGACTTATTTTTATGTGCTAGGCACAGTCTAAGTTCTGCAATATCTTTGCTTCCACAACGCGCGTTGGAGCATGTCTGATATGTTAACATAACAAAATAATAAAATATAAAAAGAAAATACAGAAACTGTCTGATAACTCAAAAAAAAGTTAATAAACACTATATCACATTAAAACATACGAACTCTTTCATTAAATAAGCCTGTTTATAATGAAGATTAGGCGTGTGTACCCTTTCTGTCTATTTCTCTCTCTCTTTATCTTTCCCTTTCTCTCTCTCTCTCTCTCTTTTTTTTCTCTCTCTCTCTCTCTTTCTCGCTCTTTCTCTCTCTCTCTCTTTCTCTCTTTCTCTCTTTCTCTCTTTCTCTCTCTCTCAGTTTATTATATTTTTATTTATTTGTGACTAACTTTTTTGTTCCTGTTCTCTTCAACAGAAGGAGTCAACTCAACTATATGACTGTACGAAATGCAATCGCTCTTTTACGAGGGCTCGCAATCTTACTCGCCATTATGAGACAGTGCATGGTGAATGGAGACACGCCTGCCGTGTCTGTCCTCAAGTGTTTACCAGACCTGATGCGCTGAAACGACACACAGAGCTCGATCATGGGTCCGTTTCAACTACAAAACAAACAGAGACCCCATTGGTACAAACCAACCTAATATGTATCCGTTGTGGACAAACCTTCAGCAGACGCGACAACTACTTACAACACACCAAGACAGCGCACTCACAACCACGGTTTTCTTGTGACATTTGCGGCAAAGACTTTACCCTAGGCACCAGTTTACGGGTGACTGCAACCGACAACACCCCACCACTACCCCGACGGAGATTCCAACCTCATACCCCACAGCACCATCAACATCAAAGAACCCGCAGACAGCATCTTCATCAGACCTCACAGCAACTTCGTCAAGAATGCCTTCATCAGCGCCCATCATAAAATTTCCCTCCAACCTGATTTACCCACAGACAACTGATCTCAACCTGGCACACCAACAGACACTAAGAGCGGGTGCCACAACAGACTCATCATCATCTACTGCAGCATCTACCACAGCAACATCAACTACAAGTCAGAACTCAGCATCAACTCCCTATTCAACACCCATACCATCGTCCTCTACAAATGCAGGCCAGACCAAGAAAAGAACAATACCCAGTACCCACCAAACCCATATAAAGAAACCCCGCTTGTCTTCTGAGGAAGACAGTTTAGTTGACCTATCGGCTGACATAAGACAGAAATATATTGACAACTGGCAAGCCATAAAAACACATTCCAACAAACACAAATTCCTGTCCACATTCACTTTCTTTCACAGACCAGAACAAAATATCGAATGGCTTTCCTTACTCACACCAATCTTTGCACAACAGACAAAAAGATTCAAAATAAACTACAGTTACCATGTCATCTTACGCCACAGAGAAACAAACGAATTACGTTTTTTTTCACGCGTCGCATAATAATACGTGTGTGTTAGAACACCCTCACTTAGTAAACAATATTACAGATTTCAAATCTTTTGTCTCACAATTACACGACAGCGACATTATCACACACGCCCAATTAAACAGACCAAATACAAAATATTATGTCGAAGCAATCCCAGCTACTTCTTTCTATCTTTACCATCTTCAAGACTTCTCAATCGCTTGAACAAACACCACAACAAAATCGACAAAAATACATTCTTAGAAGTACAAAACACACAACAAGCACAGGGCGGGAAAAATATTGGGTTCCGAGCACACAACGCCGCATTCTATACATACGAACAACACCGCAACGCCCTGTCTTACTTTTACATCAAACGACAGACCCACCCCGACAACATCACCACATCCCCCTCAACATCTAAACTCTCTGTACACAACACAACCAAATACAACACACCCCCTACCCAAAAACCTATCTCTCTTCTACTATGTACGCAAACCCAACACACAATACAAACACATACACGCACACCTAGGCAGGTATATACACGCACCTCTCTATTTCTTACGATGACAACGTGACGACACCCCTCAAGGTCTGGTCTGCAGTTGTACCCCGGTGCTATATTTATTAAAGAATACCCCTCTTTCCGCCAAGTTTTGACAGACTACACCACTTAGACGAGATACGGACCATCCTCCTGTCGGATATATTTGTTAAACGAACTGGACTCGTTAAAGTTTTAGCTCGTGACCAATTACCTCTACGCATCGATCCGACCAAGACGGCTGCTTTTGTCATCAACACTGACCCTAGCTATCGCCCCGGTGACCACTGGGTCGCTCTATATTATAATGGACTTGGCACTTTTGAATATTTTGATTCTTTTGGCCTACCACCTACACACCTGGACCTGATTAATTTTATTGCCAGAAACTCTACCCGACCTGTTAACTACAACGCCAGACATTTACAAGATGTAGTCACCAACGTTTGTGGGCTCTACGCCGTTTATTTCATCGTGATCAAAACACGAGGTGGTACTATGTAACGCGTCCTACTACCCTTTTCGGTTAGACAACACGCCAACGATCGATTAATTACTCGATTAGTCAGATCCTGGGTAGCTAACCACAAGCCTGCTTTTTCCTTCATAGACACTTACATGACTACACACGCACCCACCACCTGGTTGTGCAAGAACAAGAGGTGACAGATTGTTGCAGATGACTATACCCACCACCTGGTTGTACATGAAAGAGAAGACTGACCAAGTAACCCGAACCACCTGAGAGCTCCTAGGCGTACATAAAAGAGCCGTTACAGCACCCATAGACAGTTCTTTGTCATATATATATATATATATATATATATATATATATATATATATATATATATATATATATATATATATGAAAGGTATCTAGTGTTTTCTTTTATATACTCTAACTGTTGTAACATATGTCTAAATATATGTAAATATATGTCTACCTGTTGTAATATATGTCTAAATATAACTGTTGTAATATGTATCTAAATACATCGTATAAATGTTTGTACGTATAAATATTGTATGTAAAAACATAAACATAACAACACAATAAATAAACACCCGCCATTATCGAACTAATATATCGCTATATAGAACCATAATACCCCACTACCTGACACTCCTCTTGTGGAATCGAGACTTCACTCCAACCTCTCGATGCTAGACCTAGTACCGGTCTCTAACACTTCACTCCTATATATATATATATATATATATATATATATATATATATATATATATATATATATATATATATATATATATATTATATACAACAATTAAAATACCGGCACTCAAAAACCCATACCCCTACACACTCCACGTCTCGACAGCCCCACAAAATACACCACACAATTAAGATACCTACATCCAAACACACCAACACACTACATGTACAATACATCACACAAAAAACCCCACTAACCTACACCCTACTATACATCGTCACAAACGCCAGTAAAAAAAGGTTCCACTTTCTTCAAAAAACCCTCCCAGTAACCTAATCAAAAATTATCGATTTTTTTTATATTTTCCGTCATTATCGAATAAAAAAAAAAAAAAATATATATATATATATATATATATATATATATATATATATATATATATATATATATATATATATATATATATATATATATATATATATATTCTTCTTCTTCTTCTTCTTCCATCCTTAGCCATCAACCGGCAAAGCAGTATGTGGCCAGTACGCCTAGTGGCGTCTTAGGGCAACAACAAATTGATCAATCAATCGCTGTTTCCACCACGCCTAGTGGCGTCTTTGTGGAACAAAAACAGACCAAACAATCTATCATTGTTTCCGTAATCAGATTGGTTGGCAAGCAGGTGATCAGCCCACTGTGCGAAGTTTTTACGGGATGGGGTAAACAGCCCCATGCCCATACCCTCCTTAGTCGCCTTTTACGACATGCGTGGTAGGGTGCAGTGTTACTATTCTTTGCTCCCCTTTCGGGCCCCGGTAACACACGGGTGATATATATATATATATATATATATATATATATATATATATATATATATATATATATATATATTGTCTAAGTATTGTCTGTAAACAACGTCATTATCTAAATTTATTGCTATATATCAAGTCATGCGTCTGATCGTCAGAGGAAGTCCCCCGCCTAAAATACAGCGCTCTATAAAAAGTCACACCCCACCACAGTGCACCGCCACATCTTCCTTATATAAAAAGTCATGCGCCGCCTGAGAACGCCACCACCTGAAATCGATCGAGTTTTTTGCTATATAAAAGTCACGCCCCACCTGCAGAATAATACCTAAGTCCTCCATGTGTTGTAAAAATATATTGTCTTTGTATTGTATAAATATATCGTCTAAATATATCGTCTTCTTGTTATCTAAATAAACAACACCATTATCTAAATATATCGCTATATAAAAGTCATCGTAGTATTTTGTTATATAAAAGGCACTCCCCACCACAGCGCTCCACCTGCAGGCGCTCCAGCTGCAGAAATCGATCGAGTTTTTTGCTATATAAAAGTCACGCCCCACCTGCAGAATAATACCTAAGTCCTCGATGTGTTGTAAAAATATATCGTCTTCCTATTGTATAAATATATCGTCTAAATATATCGTCTTCTTGTTATCTAAATAAACAACACCATTATCTAAATATATCGGTATATATAAAAGTCATCGGAGTATTTTGTTATATAAAAGGCACGCCCCACCACAGCGCTCCACCTGCAGGCGCTCCCCCTGCAGAAATCGATCGAGTTGTTTGCTATATAAAAGTCACGCTCCACCTGCAGAATAATACCCGTTTTGCGCATTCCCTACTATAAAATGTCACGCCCCACCACAGTGGACCGCCACATCTTCCTTATATAAAAAGTCATGCGCCGCCTGAGAACGCCACCACCTGAAATCGATCGAGTATTTTGTTTTATGAAAGTCACGCCCCACCACAGCACTCCACCTGCAGGCGCTCCACCTGCAGAAATCGATCGAGTTTTTTGCTATATAAAAGTCACGCTCCACCTGCAGAATAATACCTGTTTACCACATTGTATATTACTTACGATCCCAATAAAACACGAATTAACCCCCTTTGACTAGAATTTAATAGATAAAGTCTCCAAAATCATATTGGTACATTTTACATACATAGACTCAGCAAACTGACCGCTACAAACACACACACATACATGGTAGTGAATATACAAGCTCCAGCAAACTACAACCGCCAACCCCTATTTTACAAAAACTTAGACAATTGGCTCATTGATTCATACAGATGACATAATATTGTATTAGGATGCGATTTTGACAGTGTTTTGACAGATATGGACATGGTTGTGGAGCAGTTAGAACATAGATAAGGAGAGCAAACAGAGTGCACACCAACTAGGCATAATACAAACTGTGATGGATCAGCACAGTTTATTAGATGCCTACAGACACGCACACTCCCACAGTATTGAAACAACGCATGCACACACAGCACTCAACAGAGCTGCACGATTAGACATAATCTATGTGCCGTCAACACACCACATAATTCAAGCAAAACACTTGCCAGAAGCTCTCAAGTTCTCAGATCACAAAGCAGTACTCGCAGCCATTAGTACTACACAAGCAAGCAAGCATTCCAAACGTTCCCCACACTAGAAATTCAACAACACTTTGCTCCAAAACAAAACATAAGTAGAGCACATGACCAAACTAATTCTTACATACAAAAGTGACATACCAATAGAAAATATTTAAGAACACTGAGAAACACACTTAAAAGCACCATACGCGAACGAACACAGCTAATGTCATCCATCATACACAGACACCGCATTCAACAAGAGACATTGATAGAGAAATCTATACAACTGACAAAGCAAATAGACAAAAACTCTCCCTACATTCTCGTGCTAATAAATGAACTAGAACAATACAAACACTACAGGATCCAAGGAGCCCTTTTGCGGAAAAAACTCAACACAATCACACAAGAGACTCTCAGCAAACAATACATGGCAATAGAACAAAATATACAACGCAGCAGACAAATAGGGCAATTAGTGGATTTAGAAGAGAGGACACAGACAGAAACACAACAAATAGTGCAGGCTTTCGAAATTTATTACAGGAACCTGTACACAGAAAAAAAATGTTCAACCATATATACATGATAGATTTATGCAATTTACAAAGACATTATCTGACGCAGACAAACAAATACTAGACACTGAGCTAGCACTTTCAGACATAATACTTGCAGTAAATGCAATGCAAAAAGACAAATCACCAGGACCAGACGCTCATGGTAGAATTTTACCAACACTTCTTTCCTACCTTAGAGTCTCTTTTATTAACGGTATACAAAAATGCCTTTGAGAATAAGGAACTCCCACCAACACTAAACATATCTTACATCACTCTAATACCAAAACCAAACTCCGACAAAATACTCCTCAAAAACTACAGACCTATATCACTCTTAAACGTAGATTATACAATTTTAACAAAAGCTCTAACAAACAAACTCAAACTATTCACGACGATCCTCATACACGAAAACCAGCAGTGTTGCGCCCAGCACAGAAACATCCAGCAAACACACACATTTCATAAGAGACATAATCACCTACACACGCCAGAACGGTTGACAGTATTCAGTTCTTTCCCTTGACCAAGAGAAAGCCTTTGACAGAATATCCCACTCATACCGTCAAAAAAACATTACTACATTGCAGCATAGGTGAGTACTTCAGACATTGGATTAATATTCTGTACATGAAGCATGAGAGCGAAGTGTTAGTAAATCACACATTAATTAACACCTTTAGGCTAACAAGATCTGTAAGGCAGGGATACCCTCTCTCTCCTTCTTGAACTAGAGCCACTACTAGAGAACATTAGAAAAGACAGCTATATTAACTCTTTCAGTCCCAAGCAAAAAAGTGGGTTTGGCCCAAGCAAAAATGGCCATCCCAGTGCGTTTTTATTGTTGTTGTTTGGAAATAATTTTTTAAAATGTTCATATGCATAAATAACTTTGTTGTTGTATGTAAAACTGAAAGTAATTGGATGTACTTTACTCCTGTGCTACAAGTATAAAATCTTTCATTGAAAAATGATTAGTTCCACAGACAGAAACACAACAATAGTGCAGGCTGTCTAAATTTATTACAGGAACCTGTACACATAAAAAAAATGTTCAACCATATATACATGATAGATTTATGCAATTTACAAAGACATTATCTGACGCAGACAAATAAATACTAGACACTGAGCTGGCACTTTCAGACACAATACTTGCAGTAAATGCAATGCAAAAAGACAAATCACCAGGACCAGACGCTCACGGTAGAATTTTACCAACACTTCTTTCCTACCTTAAATCTATTTTATTAACGGTATACAAAAATGCCTTTGAGAATAAGGAACTCCCACCAACATCCAACTACGATCCCAGTTAAACATGAATTAACCCCCTTTGACTAGAATTTAATAGATAAAGTCTCAAAATCATATAGGTACATTTTACATACATAGACTCAGCAAACTGACCGCTACAAACACACACACATACATGGTAGTGAATATACAAGCTCCAGCAAACTACAACCGCCAACCACAATTTTACGAAAAACTTAGACAATTTGCTCATGGATTCATACAGATGACAAAAATATTGTATTAGGATGCGATTTTTACAGTGTTTTGACATATATGGACGTGGTTGGTGGAGCAGTTAGAACACAGATAAGGAGAGCAAACAGATAGCACACCAGCTAGGCATAATATAAACTGTGATGGATCAGCACAGTTTATTAGATGCCTACAGACACGCACACTCCCACAGTATTAAAACAACGCATGCACACACAGCTTTCAACAGATCTGCACGATTAGACATAATCTATGTGCCGTCAACACACTACATAATTCAAGCAAAACACTTGCCAGAACTCTCAAGTTCTCAGATCACAAAGCAGTACTCGCAGCCATTAGTACTACACAAGCAAGCAAGCATTCCAAACGTTCCCCACACTAGAAATTCAACAACACTTTGCTCCATAACAAAACATAAGTAGAGCACATGACCAAACTAATTCTTACATACACAAGTGACATACCAATAGAAAATATTCAAGAACACTGAGATTTGATAGGAGAATTAAGACTTGTGTTGGTCCCTTCTGAATAGATTGGAATGAGTGATAGTCACCGTGTGAGATAGAAATACAAAATAGATTTCCACAAGTGAGGTGGTAGAATTGTGATGGAGGCTGTCTCTGAGATCGAGAAATCTTCTCTCTCTCTCACCTATCTTCTACGACAGATTTAGAGTAGTCAGACAGTCTAACACATATACGTTAAATATATATCTCTATCCACTCACGTGCACGCACATACAAGTGACAACAGGTAGACACACAGACGTGGGAAAACTATAACAATGATTATATAGATATTTTAGAACGAGCTGACAAACGCACTGATTAATTTCAAGAGAATTTTTAATTATCATCTAAAATTTCATCACAACACATCGGAAATTACATCAAAAAGGCATATACACAAAGTCATAAACAAAATCAAGGAATGCTACAAGAACTGATAGACCCACAGTTATGATCTTCCCTCGATGTTTAGCCCACAGTCCCGTTAGGAGAAAGATGAAAGCACAAAGAGTCCCAGATACATATGATTTGGTCTGATATTTTTCCTGTTTAAGGTATGGACAGACTTGATATCTCTGCTCTATTCTAAGGGAAAATATGGTTATCAATATTTGCATCAAATAAGTTAAGGCAGCAGAAGGGGTGCCAAATTACAACAATAAAAAAATCACTCCGTCCTGCATTCACTCTATTCATTCAGCCCTGATCACGTGCATTTGTTTATACTCACAGCTTTGATAGCCACTTCTGGAGAAACACAATGTTTATGACATTCACATACAGAATGGTCAATGGCAGTCTTTGACCAAGAAATCCCCAGTTCCAAAAAGACAAGTATTGGATTCTCTGCCTCACGGAACGATTCCTTGGGTGTTCTTATTTTTCGGATGTCTGTTTAGGTCACATTAAAATTGTCCACGCACGAACATTAACAACGAGCACAGTGTCACTAGTTTTGGTTTCTAGAAATGAGGAAATGTCAAGTCGGGTGCCTTATCTCAGTATAGCAGTTTAGTTGGTCACACCACCACTTTTCAACAGGTCGGAAAGTTAATGCTTTTTCTGTACTTAGTCTCTTGCCACAAAAGCTGAAAATTTACTAGAGTTTTCTCAGGAAGAATCAAATCAGGCTCGCTGGGCATGTTACTTCTTTTAAAGTTCTGGTACAGGTTAAGGACCCAGTCTTTAAGGAAAGAATGTTTTTTGTTCTTCACATATATTTACTCTGTACTTAACGCTGGCAAGGTTTTGGGTTAACTCCAGTATTCAATGAATAAAGAAAAAAACACATATGAAATATTTTACATATTATGTACTCAATATAACTTACATTTAACTGCAAGCGTACAGCTTGACTTATCATTTAAACTTCCCTTGAAATAAGTTATATTTAAAAAAAAATCAATTATCATGAATTAGGAATACTTACGTATTCCGTCAACACTCATGAGGCATCTAGCATTTATAAGTTAGTTTTAAAATATATTCTCCCGTCTGATTATTTAGAAGTTAAATTAAATTCATGAATAGCCGACTGAGTTTAAACTAGAAATGATAATTTTCGGTTTTCCACTGTAACTCGTCACTATAAATAATACAGACTAGATAAATTAAGCACTCTGCACAAAATCTAACTAGTGAAATATGAAATAAGCGACTTAACACTTAATCGTTCGTTCGTTCACTCACGAATTACTAGATATATCTATATTTACCTCAAACAGAACTACAGGTAGTCGCACAACTTTAGAATCATACGCTGATATATTTATTGAAGTCTAGAAGTTCGACAAATTGTCGAAACAAACTGAGAAACTTCGCTATACAGCTTATTCTATTCACGAGCAACCTGTCTACTGCGAATTTAGAGGACTGAATGAAAATAAAGTTCTGGTTATATTTATTTATTAAACGGACAACGGATGAGCGTTCTATCCAACCACGCAATAGCTTCCCCTCTCCCAACACCTACGTTAACTTAGACGCATGCCGTAACTGCCACCTACTGACCGAGAGTGCGCGTGTCATTTGCAAATCTCAAACGCCCGTCTCCAATGCCGAATAAGTTATCACACTTCGCCGAGAAACTCAGCCTGAGAACCGATGTGACAGGTGAAAATGCTAGACGGTAAGTCTCAATTACACGCCGTGGAGATGTCGGTTATCGAGCCTACCTGAGCGCTCAGCCGAAGAAACGCGCGTGTCAGCTGAATGTGCAGACAAAAGTCTGCTCAATGTCTGAGATAGCTGCATATTCACACTTTCTCGTCTACCTAATTGGCTGACGTCTTACATAATAGAAATGCGTATCCCTGTATGAGAAAAACCCGGTAAAATGAGAATGGGAAAGAAATTATTTTCGCAAACTAGTGAATGCGAAAAATTCAGGAATAGAATATAGAGTGAGAATAACATAGAGGACACAGATGAAGAAAAGAAGAGGATGTAGAAATTTTATAGATCATAAATGTCTACGCGACAGTGAATATACAAGCTCCAGCAAACTACAACCACCAACCACAATTTTACGAAAACTTAGACAATTTGCTCACTGATTCATACAGATGACATAATATTAAATTAGGATGCGATTTTGACAGTGTTTTGAAATATATGGACATGGTTGGTGGAGCAGTTAGAACACAGATAAGGAGAGCAAACAGAGAGTACACCAACTAGGCATAATACAAACTGTGATGGATCAGCACAGTTTATTAGATGCCTACAGACACGCACACTCCCACAGTATTGAAACAACGCATGCACACACAGCACTCAACAGAGCTGCGCGATTAGACATAATCTATGTGCCGTCAACACACCACATAATTCAAGCAAAACACTTGCCAGAAGCTCTCAAGTTCTCAGATCACAAAGCAGTACTCGCAGCCATTAGTACTACACAAGCAAGCAAGCATTCCAAACGTTCCCCACACTGGAAATTTAACAACACTTTCCTCCAAAACAAAACATAAGTAGAGCACATTACCAAACTAATTCTTACATACAGAAGTGACATACCAATAGAAAATATTTAAGAACAGTGAGAAACACTTAAAAGCACCATACGCGAACGAACACAGCTAATGTCATCCATCATACACAGACACCGCATTCAACAAGAGACATTGATAGAGAAATCTATACAACTGACAAAGCAAATAGACAAAAACTCTCCCTACATTCTCGTGCTACAAAATGAACTAGAACAATACAAACACCACAGGATCCAAGGAGCCCTTTTGCGGAAAAAACTCAACACAATCACACAAGAGACTCTCAGCAAACAATACATGGCAATAGAACAAAATATACAACGCTGCAGACAAATAGGGCAAATAGTGGATTTAGAAAGGACCACACAGACAGAAAACACAACAAATAGTGCAGGCTTTTGAAATTTTTATTACAGGAACCTGTACACAGAAAAAAATGTTCAACCATATATACATGATAGATTTATGCAATTTACAAAGACAATATCTGACGCAGACAAACAAATAATAGACACTGAGCTGGCACTTTCTGACATAACACATGCAGTAAATGCAATGCAAAAAAGACAAATCACTAGGACCAGACGCTCATGGTAGAATTTTACCAACACTTCTATCCTACCTTAGAGTCTCTTTTATTAACGGTATACAAAAATGCCTTTGAGAATAAGGAACTCCCACCACCACTAAACATATCTTACATCACTCTAATACCAAAACCAAACTCCGACAAAACACTCCTTAAAAACTACAGACCCATATCACTCTTAAACGTAGATTATACATTTTAACAAAAGCTCTAACAAACAAACTAAAACTATTTACGGCGATCCTCATACACGAAGACCAGCAGTGTAGCGTCCAGCACAGAAACATCCAGCAACACACACATTTCATAAGAGACATAATCATCTACACATGCCAGAACGGTTGACAGTATTCAGTTCTTTCCTTTGACCAAGAGAAAGCCTTTGACAGAATATCCCTCTCATACTGTCACAAAACATTACTACATTGCAGCATAGGTGAACACTTCAGACATTTGATTAATATTCTGTACATGAAGCCTGAGAGCCAAATGTTAGTAAATCACACATTTATTAACACCTTCAGGATAACAAGATCTGTAAGGCAGGGATACCCTCTCTCCTTCTTGAACTAGAGCCACTACTAGAGAACATTAGAAAAGACAGCTATATTAACTCTTTTAGTCCCAAGCAAAAAAGTGGGTTTGGCCCAAGCAAAAATGGCCACCCCAGTGCGTTTTTATTGTTGTTGTTTGGAAATAATTTTTTTAAATGTTCATATGCATAAATAACTTTGTTGTTGTATATATAAAACTGAAAGTAATTGGATGTACTTTACTCTTGTGCTACAAGTCTAACATCGTTCATTGAAAAATGATTAGTTATTCAAGATAAAATGGAAGACAAAAGAAGAAGCCGGTGCAAAATTAGAGAAAAAGTATTCATTAAAATTCTTCTACAATTGTTCCTCATGAGAATATCGAAGGGTAAAGTTTCAAAATGTCACAAACAGAAGTATTCTAACAAAGTTCAATCAGTTTTTAATCAATAAACACTTAGAAAATTGTTAATCTCACAAATTACAACACCAGGTCATATTGTTGTAAAAAAGAAGAAATTTCAGTTTATACATCAGAACGATGGGAGTTATATTATTAGTTGCACATAAATGATTGTTAGTAATGCATCTCGTGCATAATTTAAATATTATATTATCAATAAAAATTATTAGTTAGTAAAATGTAAAATAAAATGGAGGCTGAATAAGACGCAGATGAAACAGTCGATACATTTGAAAAAAATATATATATATTCTTACCTTGCCGAATTGCTCCTCTTCTGAAGATATAATCCATAGGAAAACACATAATCCATAGGAAATCACAAAAGATCATTTGTTCTAAATATATTCACTTCAGGGGGCCTATGTATAAACATTATTTTATAATCAAATCCGAAGTAAAAAATTTAACAGAAAAAAATGAAAATTTCAAATTGTAAGCCCTATCAAACATATCAGAAAAGGGAAAAGAATATTTTATTAACACAGCTTATTCATATCTAGGCAGACCCTATATATGTTGTTGCTTATGATAAGCTACAAAGCAATTTTTTGTACAAAGGTGGGGTCTGCCTGTGCATCCTATACACACAAAGCGTGATATGTGCCGCTACCTTCCAGTGGCGCTACAATGAACACAGGCTCTGTCCTTTCCATCAAATTCCACTAGATGTCTGGCTCCAATCATCCGTTCCACTTCATTTCTTTTCATGGAGCGTTTATATTTTTTGGGTGGACAATCTATTACACCGCCTGGTGTCAGCTCAGCAGCTTCTTTGGACAGATCCTCAATCAAACTCTGTCTAAAATCTTGAAGTGTTAGCTTCCTTTTTGTTGTCGCACCTTCCTGACACAAATTGTAAAGGATGTGGGCATTTACCTGTGTTACTTCAATAATCCAGTGGTAAATCTTCTTCCACCACTTTCTGGTTTTACGGTTGTGCATACTGTATTAACAAACCATTTGATCCATGTGGTCGCAGCCATTCATACTCATATTGTAGTCATCAACTACCTTTGGCTTTGTAACTTTGGTTAGACCCTTGCCCTTCTCAACCGTTGCAACAGCTGATTTTGTTGAAACAAGTATGCGAGGCTTTTTAGCTTTTTTATCCTTCCAGGCAACACATAATGTTGTATTTTCCGAGTCCAAAAACCATTTCATCTCTTGATGGCCAAGCTTGAGATTTTTTTATTTCAGGAGGGAAACCGACACGGTTGACATTCAGGGTTCCTGTATAATTATAACTGTGTGCAAGCAGATATTCAATCAGAGCTTTGGATGAATAAAATCTATCAGCAAAAATATGATGTCCTGATCTCAGGGGCTTCAAAAGAAAGCCGAACACTTTCACGGCATGAGCAGAGCTGGGATCTAGACTAGGATCATAGGCTGGATTTTTCCCAAAATAAATTTTCAAATTGAAAACATAGCCAGTAGCTGAATCACATAGTCCAAATGTTTTGATATGGTATTTGTGAGGTTTATTTGCATTGAACTGTTTGTGCCTAAACCTACCTTTCCATCCTATAACCATCTCATCAATACAAACATCTTCAAATGGATAGAAAGCATTCTAAAATTTGGTCAATAGCATGTCGACAAATGGCTAAATTTTAGCTGCGTCCTGATTTTCTGGTTCACAAACATGCAGCATACTGTGATAAATAGTTTGAAAACGGTTTCTCGAAAACATCTCGTGGTACCAAGGTGTATAAAAATTTCCTGCGATGCGCCAGTAGTCCTTGATTTTTGGTCTTCGATCCAGTCCCATCGCAATCATTACAGCTGTAAACTCGAGCCATTCATAATAAGTGACTGGTGTCCATGACGCAAATAATGAATATTTTCTGTGTGTGGGTTGTTTATTTCAACAACTTTGGCAGCATAGGCATTAATGCTGGTTATCAAAGTGCTAACAACAGCATCATCGATTAAAAATTTTAATAAATCAAGAGGTGTTTGCAAGCAATGCAGAGCTGGATTTATGTTCTGTCTTGTCTGGGAAAAGTAAAATTTGCTTTAGCTTCCCCAGTCGCCACTGAATGCCAAACCGCGTTGTTTGTATTAGGCCTGCTAATAAAATCAAAAATTTCCATCCCTCCTGATTCTTTTTCTTTTTGGCTCGGATATATTACGTGAATTTATTACAGTCTGATTAGGCCTACATGCTCCTGTATCCATAACTTCAGTAAGGACATCAGACCTATTTTCTTCGTCGGTTTCCGAGGAGTCGATGTTAGGATGCTCCAGCTGAAAATCTTCGTCACTGCTATCTATACTTTCTATACTACATTCAGATTCGTTATCGTTATCAAAAATATCTTCAAATAACTTACGAGCTTGATCTGACGTTAATCGCCTAGGCCTATTGGAAGCAGTAGGCGTGGCCATTTTATCTGTGAAAATATTCGCTAACAATTGCTACAAATATTTTAAATTAACACAGCACCAATTCACGTCTTTTAAAAGGCAAGAGGAATTTAAAAAGAAAGTACTTCCTGTCGGAAATGACGTTTTGGGTTATTAAAATTAGAAAACTGCTCTAGAAAGGATCAAGAGATACGAAAGCCAGTTTACTGTTGATCGGGCCAAATGCGTCTAGGAGGAAGTACAGTATACTGGCTCGTGGGACTTAAAGTAACGTGTGTGACCTAAATTAGCGTTGACATTTGATTACCGTCATATTCATCGATTCATTAGGTTATTGCCGTACAGTTTTCAAAGGAGTATAGGCCTACAACACACTTACACCATGTCTTCCTGTATTGTGTCATCAGTTCTAGGTCTTTGTATGTCTACTTCATTACCTTCATGTCATTTACTATGTCACTACACTCACCAAGGTATGACACTATCAGAAAGACGGACATCTGTTGTGGTTTACGCATAAATGTGAACATGTCTTGTCGTGTTCTCATGACTTGAAATGTTTACCAGTTTTGAATGTTTACAAGAGTAAATTTTTGGCTTTTTCAGATTTGGTGCTCATTACTAAATTTGAAATGCAACAATACAGGCGTCCGTTTCCATGTCAACCAATAACACAGTGCACTAAAATGATCTATTACGCCTAAAGAATATTGTTGTAAATTATGCCCGTGCATTTAAAACTCTCAATTATTTCGTATCAATAACATGTCACGTTTGCTCGTGATCTTAAGTGTTTGAACATGAGAATGCAGTATTTACGTGCATCAACCTGAGAATACAATATTTACGTGCATCAATCTGAGAATACAGTATAAACGCGCATCAACCTGAGAATACAGTATTTACGTACATCAACATGAAAATACAACATTTACGTGCATACACCTGAGAATGCAGTATTTACGTACATCAGCATGGGAATACTGTATTTACGTGCATCAATATGAAAATAAATCAGTTACTTGCATCCATCTGAGAATACAGTATTTACGCAGCAACATGAGAATACAATAGTTACCTCCCTACTATAATAACACCTGGACCTTGTTAATTTTATAGCGAGAAACTCTAACAGGCATATTAACTTCAATTGTAGACATTTACAAGATGTAGTTACCAACGTTTGTGGCCTGTACACTATTTATTTCGCATTGATCAATGCTCGCGGTGGTACTATGATGTGCGTACTGCTGCCATTTTTGTCTAGACAACACGTCAACGATCGATTAGTTTTTCGACTAATCAGCCCCCTGTTAGCGCGTAACTATTCTTGACACGTTTCAAAATTAACTCCAACCATAGACATTCACCCGGACGATGTTTATAAACAACCACCACCGAAGAAGCAAAGAGCTACAAAGCGTCTGAAACTAGTGTTTTAAAGTGACATTTCGTATTCTTTTGAAAGAGATCATTAGATATATTTATTACAAACTATATTAAAAAACCTTGACCTTTGTATAAATGTTGTCTACCTGTTGTAAAATATATATTGTATGTATGTTGTATATATGTATAAATGTTGTAAATATATATATATATATATATATATATATATATATATATATATATATATATATATATATATATATATATATATATGTTGTAACAACTGAATAAAGAAACATAACAACACTTAAAATACCTTCATAATACACAACACTTAAAAAATACCATCAAAATATAACCTACCTACTTACCGCCCCTAACCCACACCGCCATTATTGATCTGTATATTTCCTTACATAAAAGACACTCTCCACAGCCGTTATCGATCGGAGTATTTTACTATATAAAAGTCACGCTCCACCGCCAGAATTCGACTCGAAACGTGCATGACCAACTACTCTCTAGTGAGTCCATTTCCAGATCGAAAAACTGTAGTTGCTTTATGTGCTTCCATCTCAAAACAAGGTTTCAGTTTACACCGTTAGAAGATGATAATCCTTTAGAATGTAAATGCGAATAGTCAGAAAAGAACAAGTTAAAACACAATATTCAGTTGTGGTCTGTTTCAGGTCGAGTTATATATTCGAACCATTTTGGTAGAAAACTACTATTACTGTTAAGATGTTTGAGTAGCTAGTAAGTAAACTTAAACCTATATATAGATCAAGTGGAAAATGTTTAAAACGTTTTTATACAAAGTACAAAGAAAACATTTAATTTTTAATGCATTTACAAAACGTCTAAAAGTTTTATTGTAATAAATTGTTGCATTTATAATTTATTTTTATTAATTAGATATAATTAACAAAACATGAAGAGCTTGTATTAAATTTATTATTTATTTGATAATTAAATTGGTTCACTTGTAAAGAAAAGTTTCCTCCCGTAATATTCTTTTGTGAAGCATTCTATTTATATCTTGGTTTCGTAAGTGATCAGAGTCTGTCAGACTGACAGTGTGAGTGTGTCCGGTTATTTGTTCCCTCTCTGTTGTGTCTTTGACATTGTTTACTTCATTTTGAAGTTTTTGTAGTTATTCTAATCAGCAACATTTTGTAAATGTGTTAAAAATAAATCCCTATGATAATGGACTTACTAGCTGCTTGCTGTATCGCTCTGTTCAGGCGTTGGTCTATTGTATCATATTGTTGTTTCGCGTATTAATACTTACTTACTTTCTTTCACTATTGCGGTGAAGCTTAGTGGTTAGCTAGAGTGTGTGGCCTTGGCTGATGTAAGCCCGTGTTGTTATAGCATGTTAATGATGCTGTCTATCCACCTGTCTCTTGGTCTTCCCGGTGTCCTGAAACAAGATCTTCTAGTGTTGTAGGCTCTAGGTGGTCGTTTGTTGGTCCCCATTCTCATGAGATGATACACCTCTTAATTTTCTGTGTCTCTATATACGTTATGCAGGATGTAGTTCCTACAGTTTTGTTTATATGATAATTTCTCATTCTGTCTCTCCTGTTGACATTAATTGTTTTCTTAAACATCTCATCTCAAACAATAAGATTTTCCTCTCGTGTGCTTTGGTCAGAGACCATGTTTAGCACTGATAGCAAAGAGGTGGTGAGAATATACTATTTATCAGCTGTCGTTTAGACTCAAACCTGATATTCAGATGTTTGAGCAGTGGTGACAGCTGTTAAGTCAATGCATTGGCTTTTAGACATCTTGTTTCAATTTCTCTGTCAAGTTTTCAATTTTCTGTAAAAATGCTTCCTAAGTATTTGAACTCTGGAACCTGCTTAAGTCTGATGTTGTTGACATGTATGTTAAGTGGGCGTGGTGATCAGCTGATTTTCTTAGTTTCTGTATTAGATGTGTTGATCTTCATGTTGTGTCATAAACTGGTAGAATGAAGTGCAATAAATATATTTAGCAAAGCTGCACAGTTATTTATGACATTCAGCAGTGTGTTATCGATATTAGGAAAGCATTTCCTGTTTTATTTGTGAATAATTTTATTTATGTTTAGATTTTTTTCTTTTGAAGCGCAAGTTGATGCAGTAAATATGTATTTTCTGTGTCGTTGTCAATGTTAATGTCTTAGAGACTCATGTTATTACCTTGTATATCTCCTCTGTCGTTGTCAATGTTAATGTCTTAGAGATTCATGTTGTTATCTCGTATATTAGCTCTGTCGTTGTCAATTCTAAGAGATTCTTGTTGTTATCTCGTATATTAGCTCTGGCGTTGTCAATGTTACTGTCTTAGAGATTCATGCTGTTATCTCGTATATCTCCTCTTTCGTTATCAATGCTAATGTCTTAGAGATTCATGTTGTTATCTCGTATATTAGCTCTGTCGTTGTCAATGTTAATGTCTTAGAGATTCATGTTGTTATCTCGTATATTAGCTCTGTCGTTGTCAATTCTAAGAGATTCTTGTTGTTATCTCGTATATTAGCTCTGGCGTTGTCAATGCTAATATCTTAGACATTTATGCTGTTATTATTTTTGTTTTGTATGCTATATCTTAACATTTATTTTTTCATATGTATAAACATTTTTCATATGTATGATCATTTTTTTGACTGAAGTGTGTATTATGTTTTCTATGGTCAAAGGGACATAATCCGAGTTATCGAAACTACAATTTTTTAGGAGTTGCCTTCTCTTGTATAGAGACACGTTCGGTCTATAATTTCTTGAACGAAGCGTGACCACATCTCCTTATTTGGTAGTATCAGTCAACTATGGTAGATGTCTGAAACCTTTCTTAACGCTTCTTTTCATGACCATAAAAGGCGCGACTGTGTAAGACTTTTATCTCGAATGTTCTTCGAATCGTCTTATTGTGAACGGCAACTCAGAGATTGTCGTTCTGCGCATGTCAAAAACCGGGAGTTCGTTCTGTGTGTTCCGCCCAGTTGGGGAGTTTAGAAATGGTTTAAGAAGCGAGCAGACGCAACTGCGTCTTGTGATTCTCTGAGGGAAATACAGTGTCTTAGTGAGTTAGTTAGCTAACTAGACTATTTCCCAGTATTATGCAGCCTGCCTGGAGGCATATGTTCATGGTTGATTTTCCGAAATAAGGTAATTCCTCTTGTATCGAACTTTATGCTATCGTCTAGAGGTTCGTCATTTTGTCGCCTATTTGCTCGCCTGTGTGATGCAAAATGGAGAGGTACTTTGACTAGGATTAAGTCACCAGTATCTGTATACCTGAACTAGTTAAATATATATGGGTCGCTCTAGACCAACAAGACTGTTGTCTGTGTTCCAGGATTCGTTATATCAGAGATCACGTCCAAGTCAGATGGTTAGACTTAGGAACATTATAAAGGTCGAGCTGACCTGTAGCCCATGTATGCTATTCACGTGCAGACAGTGAACGGACTTATTGTATACAACTGATCTGCTAGCATCAGAATGGGAGCATTTATTATTGTTTATGAACATTGAAGATCTGTAGCTGACACTGTTGCAGAAGTTATAGAAATTATTATTATTTATACAGCTTCACGAACTAGCACTCGATGATTGATGAATTTCTGAATCTATTGAACTGTGATGTCTTATGACGCATATATACAACAGCTATCATTGCTGACTACAGAAATTGTTTTCAATGTGCCATATCATCTTGCTGAACTCGTTAACCATGTTGATGTCATAAGTATCATGACTGTTTTGTGGCGTGCAATAAATGAAAGAAACTTATACAACGAAGTTACCCTTTCTATGACTCTACACGTCATGTTGCCTGTGTGATAACCCTGTGAACTGTTCCACTACCACATACACAGCAACATCCTAAATCAGAGAAGACACCTACATCTTACACTTTAACACCAGGTGTCGATAAGGGTGGCAAGTTACCACTTCAGCACAAATCCACCCTTATCATTTTTGGTGGCCAGAGCTGGTTCTATCATCTGATATTTTGGCGCACCATATCATTTTTGGTGGCCATAGGTTGGTTCACTCTGATTCCAGCTATCAAGGGGGTCAGCAAACCCAGACATCATCATCATACTAGATACAACTACAGCATCAACTACCACCTTACAAGAAATTTTATTGAAAGTATCCGGATTTTCTGACAGTTGCTGATTTTGAAACTACCCGGCGCTGCTCGGCAATATTGAAGTTTATGTAAAATTAGAAGGACAAGTACCGAGCGAATGGATTTCCTGATCTGGTGAAAAGAAGGACAAGTGCCGTAACAACTGTTCCGGTCTCAGGGGTACTGTTGCGGGTTCAGAAGGTCAAGTGCCGGTTAAATCAATTTAGAAGATTCAGAAGGTCAAGTGCCGTAACAACTGTTGCAGTATTAGAAGCTCATTTCCTTCGTCATGGCTGTTTATGGGAGCAGAAGTTAATCAACGTTGGATCATTATCCTCAGAATGCTGATTACATCCTGTTCTGCACCGTGCTGACGCTGGATTTATAGAAGTTAAGTGGCCTGTTTTGTTTGTGAACTGTGCCCTTATGTTCTAACTGAGCCTTCTGTACTTTCACACTTTCTCCTATTGTTTTCATGATACATGTTTATATGTTATATGTTATTTGTTATTTGTATATTTATATGTTTATATTTCAGCGGGTTTTCTCGGTTGGGCGGAGTCTTACAGTAGAAGATACCACGTCACAGAGGTTCTACTGTTAGCGTTTTCGTTAGGGACTGTGCGAATTTCCTACAGTGAAATTTGCTAGCGACAATCGTTGCTATATCTGTTTAGTTGTGACGAGTTGTGCTTTATTTCTGTTTCTTGTATATATATATTTTTTTTTCTTTTTTCTTTTCTCTCTTTCTTTGTGTTTTTAGTTTCGATTTCGATTGTTTGTATTTGTAGGTCTCCCCTTTGCTATTATTCAGTTCTTTACGTATATTTTTGTGTATACACTGTAGCGTCATTTGTTAGTCATATCTTCGCATATTTCTTTTTAGTTTTGCTGTTTGTGTATTTGACTTATGCGAATGTTTTCGTATTGTTTGATCTTTGTTGATTGTTTACATTGACTCTGATCTTTGTTATTGTTTACATTGACTCTGATCTTTGTTATTGTTTACATTGACTCTGATCTTTGTTGTTGTTTACATTGACTTTGATCTTTGTTATTGTTTACATTGTTGGTGACCTTTGCTATTGTTTACATTGTCTTGTTATTGTTTACATAGTTCTTGCATAGTTAGCTTTCACTATTGTTGATATATGCTCATGCACTATTGGTCTATAGTGCACTTATCATAACAAACTGGTGTTTTTGCTTATGCACTATTGTAGTGCAGTTATGATAAATAACTGATGATTATGCACTGATTTGGGTAGTGCACTGTTAATTAAGAGGTGACTTGTGATATTATTATACATTTGATAATACAAGTTGGTGTCAACTCCTGTTTCCCACAGAGATTGGGTTCAACATAGAGATTATACAAGCACTTTATTAAGTCTTGTTGCTATTTAACATTGAAATAAGATAATTAATTATTTCAGGTTCTGTACTCACATTTTGGACATCATGTCTACATTTGAGTACTTTATTGAGCAGGGTAAAGCCCTTGGGAAGACAGGTGATAAATTAGAAGAATTTGCGACTGTTCAATATGCCAAGGCATTGAAGTCGGAAGAAAAGAAAATGAAAGAACAAACTGAACAAAAGAGAATAGAGGCTGAAATAGAACAAAAGAAACTGCAGATGCAGGTGGAGGAAAAAAGATTTCAAATGGAAATGGAAAAAAAAAAAAGAGAAGCAGAATCTCAGGAGAAGAGGCTTCAGGCTGAAGCTGAAAATAAGAGACTTGAAAAAGAAGCTGAAGAAAAAAAGTTACAGGCCCAGGCTGAAGCTGAAAATAAGAGACTTGAAAAAGAAGCTGAAAATAAGAGACTTGAAATAGAGGCTGAAGGAAAAAAGTTACAGGCCCAGGCTGAAGAAAGAAAGTTACAGGCTGAGGCTGAAGAAAGAAGGTTACAAAGAGAGGCTGATGAGAGAAAAGCAAAAATGGAACATGATGAAAAAATCTTAGCTTTAGAGTTAGAGAAGTTAAAGTTATTGAACACTGGTAATGCTAATGATGCAAATAAGGTGTCAAATAAGACTAATGCTAAGGATTTCAAGCTTAATCTACCAGCATTTAATCCCTCAATCGATGATATAACATTTTATCTAGATAGATTTGAAAGTGCATGTAATGTGCATAATATAGATAAAACATTATATGTGTATCATCTGTCCAAGATACTTAGAGGTGATGCTTTGACTTTGTTGAGTATGGTAGATGTGCCTGACAAAAACAACTATGAGGTTGTCAGGGCGGCATTGTTAAAGAAGTACCAACTTAACGAGGACGGATATCGTCTTAAATTTAAAACCATGTTACCAGAAACTGGAGTTGAATTCTCTGAATTCATCTCAGGCATCCGTCTTACTTTTTTACGATGGGTTGAGTTGTCTAAGACAGAAAATACATTTGAAGCTCTTATGGATTTACTACTTAGAGATAAGGTTATGTCTTCTGTTAATGAAGCTTTTCTATCTTTTCTTCATGAGCGTAAGCCTAAAAACATAAAAGAAATGGAAGAATACTGTAGCCAGTATGTTACTGCGCATCCGCACATAACCATTAGTAACTCTAAGGTGAAAGAAGGTCTGCCAGTTGCTTCGGCAGCACCTTATGGCCCAAATTTTATGCGTAAATTTCAGGGTAGCCAGAAAAATTTCAATAAAAAGAGTAATCGTAATTATGCCCAGAACCATAGTGATCAATTCCAGGGTGATTCTTCTTCCCAGAACTGGAGACAACCTAATACTACACGTTATTCTACTCCGGTTAACTTTAGAAATTTTCACAAAGGTAATCGGTATAGAGGAAAATATTTTATGCAGAGACCTCAATACCAAGATAATAGAGGTTCTCAACAGCATAGAGATAGTAATGACAGTTATGGAAACTGGAACTCAAACCAGGATAAAAATTACAGTAGGGACTTTAATGATAATTGCAGAGGCAATAATGGTCGCGGTAGATCGCAACATAAGAGAAAAAGATATCAACAGACAAACTCTGTTCAACAAGAATCTCAGGGAGCAGATAAACAGGTTAATAATGATAAAGACCATAATGCTATCGGATGCTCATCTTTTGATTTTGGTAGGGCAAATAAATGTATCCAATGCAGTACTTTATTTGATCCGAAAACCGTTAGTACTCTAAGCTGTGGTCATCCTTTGCCCGCTCTTCCTGCTAATGTTGCTCATGATGGGAGAGGTTCTCTTATATTACATAAGGGGCTAGTAAATAGTAATCCAGTCTCAGTGTTGTTTGATTCTGGATGTACTACTGTCGGCGTTAGGCAATCTCTTGTAGATCCATCCTGTGCTACAGGAAAAGTCATCAAATGTGTCACATTTGGTGGCACGTTAGAAAAGTATCCTACTGCTATAATACACATTGCTACTCCTTTCTTCACGGGAGAGGTCCACGCGTGTCTACTTCCAAACCCTATTGCGGACCTTATTATTGGTCGTATTCACGGAGTTAGGGAATGTACCCCACAGCAGATTGCTGTTTGGGAAGAGCAAAACATTGAAGCTACCAATGCGGTGGTCACAAGAGCACATGCTCTGGATCCACCTCAAACTTCATTAACTAATAATGATGAAGTAAATGACCAAGATAGTCACTTGACTATTACACGTGACTCATTTATCAAATTGCAAGAAGAAGATCCTTCTTTACAAAAATTCTTCATTCTAGCAAAAAAAGGTGATCCTAATCAGAACACTAATAGGAAATCTTGGATTTCTATGAAGAACGGCGTACTTGTACGTATGGTACAAGACTCGACTACGTCCACTCATTCACAAATTCTTGTGCCTAAGAGCATGAGATTGCAAATATTGCAACATGCTCATGACTCGCAATGTGCTGGACATATGGGTTTTTCCCGTACAAAGTCGAGGGTTCTTGCGGCTTTCTTTTGGCCATTTGTGAGCAAGGACATACGAATGTACTGTCGCTCTTGCAAAGTATGTCAGGAGGTCAAATCTAAAGGACCACGACATGCTGCGCCTATCCAGGCTGCTGACATTCCTATTCGCCCTTTTCAAAAAATGGCAATAGATATTATCGGTCCTTTTAGAATTAAGTCGGCTAGAGGACATCAATTTATCCTTACATGTGTCGATATGTGCACACGTTGGCCAGAGGCAATACCTCTCAAGAGCATCTCAACTGCTGATATCGCAGACGCTCTTTGGCTGATATTTTCTCGCTTGGGTTTTCCCGGAGAAATATTGTCAGACCATGGCACTCAACTTATATCAGACACTATGTCACAGGTAATGTCTATGCTACACATTAAAAGGTCTCTCAGCAGTATCTATCACCCAATGTCTAATGGGTTGGTCGAACGTTTAAATAGGACTCTGAAAACTTTACTTGGTAAAATAACTGAGGATCATCCTCAGGATTGGGACAGGGTCTTACCCGCGGCTCTCTTTGCGTATAGAGAGGTCCCCAATGAACATACGGGGTTTTCCCCTTTTGAACTTGTCTTTGGCGCGCAACCGCGCGGCCCTATGTCTTTACTTCACGATCTAATCACTGCCGATAATATTAGCGATGAGACTCAATCTTCTTATGAGTACGTCATTGCTCTTAGGCAAAAGATCATCGAGGCATGCAAACTAGCAACTTCGTCTTCAGAATTTGCTAAAGAAAAGGCAAGGCAGTTTGCAAATAAGAATAGATGTCTACGACAACTTTGTCCAGGTGACAAAGCTCTCGTTCTACTTCCTTCAAGGGAGAACAGACTTCTAATTGCATGGAAAGGTCCATATGCAATAGTCTCCAAAATTTCTGATGTCGACTATGTTGTCGATATTGATGGAAAGCATAAAACTTTCCACATAAATATGCTCACAGAATTTTATGAAAGACCTGACTATTTGCAGCCTATTTTCCAGGCTACGGACAATTCACAAGCAACTCGTGGTCAGTACTCATCTCTGTCAGTTATACAGGATGAGGAAACTACTTTTTCTGATGTCAATCTTCCTCTTTCTATGGTCCCACTTTATTCTACGGAATCTTGGAAAAACGTGACCGTTTCTCCAAATCTTTCCGCTGAGGAACATCGACAAGTTTCTTCGATGTTGCAAACATTTCAGGATGTTCTTACAGACATCCCGGGACACACACATGTCATAGAACATGACATTGTGCTAACTGATCACAATCCTATCAGAGTCAGACCATATCCAATACCTATTCATTTCCAGTCTCAAGTCGAAAAAGAGTTGGATGAAATGATACGTTTGGAAATCATTGAACCATCCACTTCAGCATACTCTTCGTCTATGGTTATTGTTCGAAAGAAGGATAATAACATTCGCATTTGCGTAGATTATCGCAAATTGAACCAAGTTACGAAGTTCGATGCTGAACCTATGCCTTCATTAGAAGAGCTACTCAATAAACTTTCTAATTCTAGATTCTTTACCAAACTAGATTTGTCTAAAGGTTATTGGCAAGTCCCGCTAACTGAACGTGCCAAACCTTTTACAGCTTTTTCTACACCTAGGGGTTTATTCCAATGGAATTTCATGCCTTTTGGTCTTATGAACGCCCCTGCTACATTCGTACGCATGATGCGGCGAATTCTCGCATATCGTACAGATGTCATAGCATACCTAGATGATATCTGTCTATTCAGTGATTCTTGGGAAGATCACTATTTGGGTTTATACGAATTACTGTCTACTCTTCGCGAGTATAACTTGACTGCAAAACCCTCTAAAGCCTTTATAGGATTTAGCGAGATTTCTTTCCTAGGTCATCGGGTTGGTCATGGTCTTTTAAAGACAGAGGACCACAATGTTTCAAAAATACTTAACATTTCGGTCCCTAAGACGAAGAAACAAGTAAGGAGTCTATTAGGTTTGATTCAATTCTACGGACGATTCATTCCGAATCTGTCCTCCATTATGGCACCGCTTTCTACTTTATTGAAGAAAGGGTCGCCTAATCTGATCCGCTGGTCTAAAGAATGTCAATCCTCATTGGACCAGGTTAAAGCCCTATTTTCATCTCCACCTATTCTTAAGTTACCTACTATTGAGAAGACTTTTGTTCTTCGAAGTGACGCCTCGTCAACAGGGATTGGGGCAGCACTAATGCAGGAGTATTCTGATACTTTGCATCCGGTGATGTATATCTCTAGGAAATTAAACGCTGCAGAAAAGAATTACTCGGTTTTAGACCGTGAGTTATTGGCTATGGTATGGTCTATTCTGAAGTTACAAAGATTTCTTCTAGGCGCACATTTCATTGTGGAAACCGACCAGAAAGCGCTTACTGCTATTCAGAGCAAAAACTTGAAGAGCTCGAGGTCCACTCGTTATGCCATAGCTCTTCAACCATTTCATTTCTCGGTTCGAGCTATCCGTGGTTCGGATAATGTAATGGCAGACATTCTGTCCAGATGTCCACACGATTCCACATGATTCTTCTGTCATATATATATATTTCCTGATATACAGTCCAATGTTATAATGACATGTTAGTAGATTTTGTCTCACTTTTTTTTTTTTGAGGGAAATTTATAACATTGTACCATGTAATTATCTAAGAAGGCTTAGTTAGTGATATACGGGCCAAAAGATCACTCGGCCACATTTAAATAAATTATTTTCAGGATTGTATTAAGAAATTTACCAGTTGTCTTTAAGATTTGTGTTATTGATATTTTCGCAGCACATCATTGAAGTCTGCGAGTTTATGTCCATTGTGGAACTTTGAGGATATCAAGTCCTGTCCTACATTGGGAGCGGATGATGTCCACATCTTCTTCTATTGAATGTTTTGTGTCACCGAAGAGCAACACATGTATTACTTATTAATTACTGTTACTTTATATAATGTAATAATATAGTGCGGTATATTAGTAAATTACACCGCTATTTGCAACACATTGTATGATAACACATAATATATTTAATTTCATATATTGGTATGAGTATAATTTGATTGTCATTATGTTGTTGCCATCATTGTGGCGTGTGTTGGTGGCACCTTCCTGGAATATATCAGCGTATACTTAGATAAATTTTTTCTCTAAGGATCTGAGATATGATCTCAGTGTCGCTCCATGCGTTGAGCTAATTTGTTAGGTATATATCCACGCATCATACGTGCGTTAGGAGCCTAGATTTTTTTCCGGCTCCAGGATTTAAAAAAAAAAAAAAAATGTCCCATTTTTTTTTTTTTCCAGGGAGGGTGCGGTAATGTTACGCACGGATCATTATTATTTTTTCGTTTGTATAAACATTTTTTCATATGTATGATCATTTTTTTTTTGACTGAAGTGTGTATTATGTTTTCTATGGTCAAAGGGACATAATCCGAGTTATCGAAACTACAATTTTTTAGGAGTTGCCTTCTCTTGTATAGAGACACGTTCGGTCTATAATTTCTTGAACGAAGCGTGACCACATCTCCTTATTTGGTAGTATCAGTCAACTATGGTAGATGTCTGAAACCTTTCTTAACGCTTCTTTTCATGACCATAAAAGGCGCGACTGTGTAAGACTTTTATCTCGAATGTTCTTCGAATCGTCTTATTGTGAACGGCAACTCAGAGATTGTCGTTCTGCGCATGTCAAAACCGGGAGTTCGTTCTGTGTGTTCCGCCCAGTTGGGGAGTTTAGAAATGGTTTAAGAAGCGAGCAGACGCAACTGCGTCTTGTGATTCTCTGAGGGAAATACAGTGTCTTAGTGAGTTAGTTAGCTAACTAGACTATTTCCCAGTATTATGCAGCCTGCCTGGAGGCATATGTTCATGGTTGATTTTCCGAAATAAGGTAATTCCTCTTGTATCGAACTTTATGCTATCGTCTAGAGGTTCGTCATTTTGTCGCCTATTTGCTCGCCTGTGTGATGCAAAATGGAGAGGTACTTTGACTAGGATTAAGTCACCAGTATCTGTATACCTGAACTAGTTAAATATATATGGGTCGCTCTAGACCAACAAGACTGTTGTCTGTGTTCCAGGATTCGTTATATCAGAGATCACGTCCAAGTCAGATGGTTAGACTTAGGAACATTATAAAGGTCGAGCTGACCTGTAGCCCATGTATGCTATTCACGTGCAGACAGTGAACGGACTTATTGTATACAACTGATCTGCTAGCATCAGAATGGGAGCATTTATTATTGTTTATGAACATTGAAGATCTGTAGCTGACACTGTTGCAGAAGTTATAGAAATTATTATTATTTATACAGCTTCACGAACTAGCACTCGATGATTGATGAATTTCTGAATCTATTGAACTGTGATGTCTTATGACGCATATATACAACAGCTATCATTGCTGACTACAGAAATTGTTTTCAATGTGCCATATCATCTTGCTGAACTCGTTAACCATGTTGATGTCATAAGTATCATGACTGTTTTGTGGCGTGCAATAAATGAAAGAAACTTATACAACGAAGTTACCCTTTCTATGACTCTACACGTCATGTTGCCTGTGTGATAACCCTGTGAACTGTTCCACTACCACATACACAGCAACATCCTAAATCAGAGAAGACACCTACATCTTACACTTTAACACCAGGTGTCGATAAGGGTGGCAAGTTACCACTTCAGCACAAATCCACCCTTATCACTCGCCCAAATGTTCCATCAGCACTGTACAGGGGCCGAAGCATGCGTCCAGAAGGGGACTTATTCGTTGCGCTCTGTAAAGAGATTTCTTTTAACATCACTCTTTATCAATCTCTTGACAACGAACAGTTGAGAGAAAGAATTATGGTCTTCGAGATGTGGATATTTAGAAGAATATGGGATACCTCGTGGACAGAGAGCACATATAAAGATGTCCTAGAATACCTAGGAATGACAAGAAAATTAACGTTGTAACAGCGCTGACCGTTGACTGGTGTGTTTTGTCATACAGTGTGTTGAAAAGATGGATGAAGAGCGTCTGTTAGCGCTCATGGAACATTTTGGTTTGAAAATCTGCGAACCGGCTAATGAGGGTCAACCAGTATCATTTTTTATTTAAAAATAAAGTTTTGCCTCGTTTTGGCGAGGCGAGTCCGGTTCAACCTAGTTGGTTATATTAGGGCGCATATTCAAATATAAAAGACAATAGAGGTTATTTCAATACTTAATTATCATTAAAAGTGGCACAGGAGATAAGTGCTCACAACATAAATATGTGCACCAGGTGAATAAATTTTATTTTGTTCTTAAAGTACAACCCAAAATATTTTAATAATTTAAAAAAATTTGCCAATTGTATAAATTATTAAAACGTAGCCTTATTTGTTCTTTATAATTTAAAAGTTATCTAGATAAAATTAAATCAAGAAAGAGAAAGAAATTATTCAGTTTAGCATTTTATGTCTTAATTGAATTGTCTACCTTGGATTAAATATATTTATGTCCCTTAAGGTTTTAAACAGGACACGAAAAGAAATCTTTGTATACATTTATTTTCATTGTGACTAGTGTATGTGAGTGTCTTCGGTGGTTGTATCTGTAGTGTTTTTGGTAGCACATATGTGGCCATACCATGTCAGCTTCCGTCACTTTAATATTGTGAGTTAGTCATCATATGGACCTATAACATTTCTAACTTTATGTCTAATCTGTTCAAGTTTAATACGATCCATGTCAGATTTGCCGATGGCCTTTCCGTATCATCATCATGTGACGTATTCTTTCCAGAACGTTGTCTCCATTACAGCTGCTCTGAACGCATCACGATTCTGGGCAAGTCGACCTGCATCAGCCAAAGACAAGTTCAGACTCTCTGTGATGTCCTGGGTCCACCGTCGTCTAGGTCGACCCCTTCCCCTTTTTCCAGGGACCATGCCTTCCATCACTGTTTTTTCCAGACTATTATGTCTTTTTTATATGACCGAAAAATTTCAGCTTCCTTATTGCGATGGTATTTAGGAGCCAATGTTCCTGTACGTTTAGTGAGTGCAGTACTTCTTTGTTGGTCTTTTTTTCTGTCCAGGGTATTCTCAACATCCTTCTGTAGCATTTCATTTCGAATGATGTAATCTTTTTTGCAACTGTTTTATTGAGTGTCCAAGTCTCGCAGCCGTATGTTGCTACAGGGAATATACATGCTCTGATCAGTTGTAACTTTGTTTCTTTGCTTGTGCCTTGCCATAGGTTTTTCATCTGTATTAGCTTATGTGAAGCAATTGCAAGTCTTCTTTTAATTTCTACTGCACAGTCGCCAGAGCTGTTAATGATTGATCCTAAGTATTCGAATTCATTGACACTTTCCAGTTCTTCGTTATCAATTCCGTATCATATCATATATATTTCCTGTATTGTTTCCATTTTCAGATTATACAGGTAGGCTCATTGAATCTCGTTGTCTCACATGTACATAATGTATCAATCAATCAACACCCTTTAGCTCCTCAGGGAGCAATGACCTTCAACAAACACATGCACAGTCCTCCTGTCACGTGCCATCAGTTCAAGGTCTGTCCATGTCTACCTCACGTATTGTGTGGCCAGGTTGAAACAATTAAATACAAATACTTTCTTTAACTTTGTGATTATCGTCAAACATAGAGGTCTACACGGTACTCAAATACATCACAGTGCTGGATGTAGAAGCTTTTGTCTGGAACTGGCAATAATAAAGTACGTTACAGAGATTGGAGATAATCGCTTGTTAGTGATGATGGCACATTGGTTTGTTCAAGATATATTCTGAATATTTGTTTTTTATTGTCGGGGGCGGGGGGTTGTACGTGTTAACTGTTATAAAAGTTGTTGCTACATTTGCTAGCATTGCGCCCCTCTCAACCATTAATCATGTCTATGGATCTGTCGGTTACATCAGCACGTCTTCTCGTGGCGTATGACTAACTAGTAGACAAAAGTGGTCAAGAAACCACTGATACTATGAGGTGAAGAACAATCTCTTGTTGCCCATGTGATCTTGACCAGACCACGTCAGATTTCGTCACTTTATTATTGTGAGAAGATCATCATTTGGTCCTATAGTACTTCTGACTGTGTATCTGATCTGTTTATTTATTATAAATTTATATCTGCTATGCTGTTAATCTTTCTGTGACATCTCATTTATCATTCCTTTATTCTTGTTTCTGAACCAGTTGTTAAAGACCAAGTGCCGGGTGACGGTATTACCTCCCTTGCTTTGCAGTAGTGGTCCAACAGTGGCCAAAACTCAAGAGTATCTAATATGGGCTTCAAGGATATCTACCTTCGCACAAAATGACTCTTGGCAGATATGTAAATAGAAGAAACAAAAAGCTTATATCTCCAGGGAGTCTTCACAAGATATTCAGAATAAGCGAGTGTCACCGGATGGCCTGTGTTAACGCTAGCTAGCACGTTAAACAGTAATATAAGAATAGCTAAAGATCTTGAGCAAGATTAGTTAGTAAGATAACTTCACTTGTCGAGCTTGACCAATGAAATCGACGATAGCTATTTTTGACCACCGCAGTAAGAACACAGCTGAGTCACGGAGTTCACCTGCAGTAAGGCAGACGTGTTCACGGGAGAAGGTTGAATACCTTAGTGCTGCCCCGTGTTTTTTTAAAAAGGTTGTGGGGTTAACCTCTGGTCGAGGAAATGCCTGACCACTGAAAGATTCAATGTTTTTCACAAGTATGTTATTCGAGGAGACTGAGTTTTCCAGTTTTGTGGGATGTGTTCACATGGTTTGTATGAGAACCATTTTTTCTATTGGAATGACTAGTCTGCTATGAAATGTATATTGAGACTCTAGGCAAAAGCCTATCGACATAGTTAGCAGAGTCAAGCAGACATGTTGTTATGATGATGTCCTTTTGCAGAGACCCTACGATTCATGTAACCCACAGGCGTTCTGGCCACTGATAGCCAGGTTATTGAGTTTTGTATTTAACCATGCCTTCAGTCCCTTGGACTCTACTAATAAACAGTTTTCCATGATTTATTGCTGTTACTTACTAATGTATGGAAGCACTAAGAAGATACAAATGATCACTGACAACTTACGAGAGTAGAAAGGACCTGGTCTTGAATCAACATTCATTTAGGTAAATCCACCTCTGGCAGTCGCCAGTTACCACCCACAAGATATATAAGTAAACCAGTAAATACTACGATCACTAGGAAATTCAATATCATTAAACTTAGAAGAAATATGTACCACCTGTGACGAAAGGTCTGCATGGTGTAAAGGTTTGGCATATCACCTGGATAGATTGTTACAGGCGGTCACATAAGATTATTTGATGCAGTAACCAACCACCACGGTTACATATTGTTATTTAGTGCCATTCCCAGCGGTTACACGAGAACAATACTGCTTTGGCTGAGTATGTTAACTCTATAATTCTGCCGACGCTTTTGTGGAGGATTAAAACACTTATTACTTTCAGCCCGTTTAAGCCCCCACCCATGATTTACTCAGTGGAATTCTATTATTCTAGTACAGCTCTCTTTAGCGTGTGTAGTAATTTGACTGAGACAAAGATGCAGTAACTTTAAAATGATTAAATCGAAGTTAAATTTGTAACATTACAAATAACACATATTTATAATCACTTTAGGTTTTAACAGTTGGATAATAATTTGAATAGTTATGGATCAAGAAAAGTTATCATCACAGTCTTTAGGGAATATGAGATGTTGCAAGAACAGCTATGCTTTGGACCCCTGAAGGAAAACGAAAGAGAGGCCGACCAAAAACAACCTGGCGGAGGACTATGGAGGCTGAGATGCAAAGAATGAACCAGAGTTGGGGCACAGTACGAAGGATGGCCACCGATCGAGCAAAGTGGAATCAATTTGTTGTTGCCCTACAAGACGCCATTAGGCGTGATGGCCACTGACTGCTTTGACGGTCGGTGGTTAAGGATCTAAGAAGAAGAAGATGTTACAAGAGGTTCAATTGGCAGCATATATTTGAACTTAGCTGCCAATGACGGTACTGCTCCTTCTAATGGGTTGGTTCTTTTCACTCTGCTCACGCTCGTCTTGGTCAAGTTTGTTGGGTGTAGCTCGTTTCCCAGAAATGTCAAGGAGAGTCTACCAAGTGGGTCCTTCGTCTTAAAGCTTAGGCCACTGTTCCCTTCTTGTTCCAGAGATAGTACATTCTGCTGGTACAACCAATACCTATGGTAAAAGAATAGAACGAAACGCTCTTCTGGGTATGGCGTTTTCCACCCCACAGTTATAGGTTCATATCTTCCCATACCACCATCCCAATTACTCTGACTTTACTCTCGATGAGAATTAAATTTAATCTCTAGATAAAACTTTCTTTACATTTAAATAGAATAGCTTTCATAGTTAATTTATATTTAAATGAAAAGGTTAACAATACAGATAGAGTCTGTTTGCATATACATCTCCACTGATTGAAAAGTATTCACAATATAAATTGAATATGTTTTCATTTATGTTTTACATTGATTGAGAAGTTTGAAAATGCCATCACTTTAAAATGAATATTTTCACATAGACATTTACACTGATTTAAAGCTTGAAAACTTACATTACTTTTAAAGTGGCTATGTTTAAAGGGACATTTACACTGCTTTGAAAATGTATGTATTAGACTTAGAATGAGCATCATTTCCTTCATCTTTCCCTCCCTGCTCCATAGGGAACCTGCAGCTACTTTATGCTTTTATACATATAAAAAAAGGTAAAGGAACCCGTTACACGCCCATTTAGGCATATTGGGAATATGGTGTTAGGCCCATATTATCTTGACCGTCGGCACACGAGGGGTGATGTGGTCGGCATCACGCCGGCCGCCTTAACCTTCCCAGAGTAGCTCTGGTACCCATTTGGGGCTGGGTCGACCCAGGAGCCGTTTGTGGCCTAAAAATTTTTCCGCCTCATCTGGGGATCGAACCATAGACCACTGCGCTAGGAAGCCAGTGCACTAACCACTATGCTACCGCGGCTCCGACATATACATATACATATACATATATATATATATATATATATATATATATATATATATATATATATATTTATATATATACTGGTAGATTTTACTAAGCTGGACAGGTTTACACCTGTAGGCACGAGACTAAAGTAGACACCTTGGACCTCTAGGTCAGGTGTTTTAGCACAAGGCCAACACCCTATCTATGTAAAAAAAGAAATCAAGTTACCGAAAAACCAACTATTGAGCACCCTTTACTGCGGGATGGACATCTGGAGTTTGAAGATCATATGACTGCCAGTTGTGAAAGCAGAAAGGAAGCCACTGACACGAAAACGCAGGTCGTGATCGCTAAGCATGAAACAAGAAAAACCAGAGGTGGGGCACTGCACGAAGAATGGCCACCGACCGAGCAAAATGAAGACAAGTGTTTCGGCCCAATTACTCCGAAAGTTTCGGCCCAATTTCGGAGTAATTGGGCCGAAACACTTGTCGAATGGGGGGACTTCTTCTGATGATCAGATTGCTTCCTGTTGTATCGCTCTGTAAAGAGTTTCCTATCATCGCCACTTGGCTTGGTGGCCACTGACTGCGAAGTGAAAGAAGGTAAACCATTCAAATCAAAATCACATAACTTTAAGACAATCTGTATCATCATCCAACAACCAACTCTCCTATAAACTAATCACGTCCACTCAGACCAACATACATGCTCAACTCACTCACTGGTTTCTAGTTTTTAGGCATGGTCAACACGTATTCAAACAATCCTCCGACTAATGGAATTGCTTCTAACATATATGCCTCTGTCGTAATTTTTATCTGAGAAGGTGCTGATGAATATTGGTCCCTTTACAGTGTAAAGTGATATTGAAGGCTCTGTGAGAATAAGGATTTAGGTGAATGAGGTAGTAGATTCACAAGCGCTGGGAAGGAGCAAGGACAGTCTCTTATTACGACAATATCTGTTTTCTCACAGACTACTCCTATCTCTCTTCTGCACAAACAATTGTTTGTCAGTTCCAGTCGCTCAGGCGCGCTCACCGATTTGGTGATTCTGTCGCTCAACGTACATGAATACAAACTACACAGATGGAAATGTTTGGAGTTTTAGGCCAACCGACAACCAACACAAATAAATATTCATACCTTTATTATCATAAAGGACTCACACATAATTGTACATTTACAGTCAAAAATCAAAAATTACAAAATACCAATATAACTAGGGAAGAGGGGGTTTTTGAGGAGAAATATCCCATCCACCGTTTCCCGTTTATATCTACTAACAGACAAAACCCGGTCCCAAAGACAAGAAAGGGGGGGGGGGGGGGATCAGAGATAGGCAATTTAACCCACTGGTAAATTTATTACTCTGAGGCAAGGGGTTACAGAAAAAAAGGGGGGGGTGTAGAGGAAAGCTAGGGTTCTCAATTGTCTCCCTTTAAATCAACAAATTTTACGGGAGGGGGAATGAACACAATTACCCAATCCCGCTAGGAGAGATCCCGTACAAGGAATATAAGGCACCTTAGTACAAGGTCGAACTAATTAAAAGGGTAAAGAAAAGATAAATCTCCTTTCATTCAAAAAAACACTCTAGGGCTGGCCATCCCAACAAACACACACGCAGACTTACCGAAAGGTGAATTCTGGCACTTCATAGGAAATACATAAAAAAAAAAAAGCACTAAACCTTGGCTTAGGTAAAAGTAATTTCTTCCGTGTACAGCCCCAGATTTTGCGGGTTGTTTAAGTTAACAAAGTGTCCCGAAATCGCTGGACGTTGAAGTTTAACGGTACTGTTTGTTTATTAGATAAAGTTCCTAAAGAAAGGCACAGGCACTTGGCTAGGCGTGAGGTATGGGGTGGTTCCTAAAATTGGCACAGCTGGCGGAGATAACTTCCTTTTTCCGTAATGTTACAAGTTAAGAAAAACACTGAGGTAAGTTCTTCTTCGGGGGGAGGAGGGGGGAGGTAAAATCCACTGAATATACGTGACAGACAGTGTTCAGGTATCGATGCTTTTTCTTCACAAATAGGGGCAGTGAATAAAATATGTTCTGCTTCCAGTTTCCTTTAAGGACTCTATATGAACTAGTATTTTTAAAGTGTTTCTTGAATGGCTTTTTTCTCAGTTACGTTCAGAGGAGCGGGGCCCATTACAGGTCGCCACAAGTTTAGCTTTAAAAAAGTTCATATGTTACTGGAGTTATCAAATTGAGTTTGGCAGAACTCTGTATATAGTTAATAATTGCTGGGATGCAGGTTGAATGATCGTTCTGAATGAAAGATGATCAAAACAAGAAATGCATTACAAATCATATTATAATCTGACGCGATAAATTATAGTTAGCCTATTTACTTATTAGCGTCGTCAATTAACAAATCAGGAAAACTTCCCGTGAGTTAAAAATAATTAAAAGCACATCTATCTATACAGAACTAAACTGTATTAAAGTTATAATTCTCTTTAACGTCTGCAAAATAAATTTACGCGTCAATTGTATTAGGAAATACTTTTAACTCGACCAATGATCACTCGAAGCTAATGTATAAATACCGTCTGCACAGAAAGAATACACTCCAATAGTCACGAAGGTAGATGAAATCCAGCAGGAATCCGACTATGCTAGTGCAACTAGGATTCTGTCAGAGCGAACGATAAAATGCAGTTTCTCGGAGTTCTCTATTTATACTTCTCGAATGTAACTTGAATGGGGCGTGTTAAATTTTCGCACCTTTCTTGATCTTGAGCAAAATTCGGGGTACCTCGCCGATGTGTTAAACGCTGCGATTCCTTCGTTTTCCCCGGTCTACCGATTTTCTTCCGTCTCAGGCTGCTCGCATAAGAGTGCGAAAATTTCCCGAGAAGCTAACTCTGTGAGCTGCAAGTCCCTGATTCTTTAGATCGCGGCCGCTCCACGTTGAATTCTGAAGATCAGCCTGTTCTTTGATGGTACCGCTGCATGCCGGTAAAAGTTACAACAGATGATCAGGGGTTCTAAAGTTATGAGAAGCCAATATTCTGTTATCATCCATCGAGTCAGGGAAATTCATTTGTCATACTTAGACGTACGTCACAATCGTCCCCACTTTTGAGACATGGAAACTCGTTTTCATGTTTAATTTATGACAATGAAGCTGCCCTGATCGGTAGTTTTAGGGTGATTGGCATCGTCGATTTTCTCCTCTTCCTCTGTGGTCCAGTTTCTACTCAAGAAGTCAGCTCCGACATTCTGTTTTCCTGGAATATATTCCACTTTGAAGGAATAAACACTCAATAGCAAGGCCCAACGCATTATCCTTGCGTTGAATTCCTTCTTGGCCCCCAGGAAAGCTAGTGGAGCATGGTCTGTTTGCACCGTGAAAGAAGTACCATACAGAAACTCATGATGGCGTCTGATGCCATGAATCAGAGCGAGACATTCTCTTTCAACGACACTGTAGTTGCGTTCCGCTTTATTCAGTTTCCGACTGCCATAGGCAACTGGAAATAGCATGTTCCGGTCACTGTCATCGGCTTGCAGCAATGTTGACCCGATGCCCTGACCTGACGCGTCAACTCTCAGTATGAAAGGTTTCTTAAGGTCAGGTAACCTTAGGATGGGGTATGCCGACAACTGTCCTTTCAAAGTGCTGTATGTATGTTCGCACTTTTGATTCCACATGACCTTATCAGGACAAGCTTTCTTGGTGAGGTCAGTCAGAGGTGCTGTCAGTCCGTTGAAGTTCTGGATGTATTTCTGATAGTATGCACATGGCGATATGAAGGAACGTACGTCTTTCTTCGTTCGGGGTCTTTTTGCTGCCACAATTTTCTCCACGTTCTTCTTAATAGGCCAACTGCATCCGTGAGAAATAGTATGCCCCAGGAAGTCTATCTGTTCAAACCCGATGAGACATTTGCTAGGTCTGGCTGTGAGACCCGTTTCCTGTAGTCTCCTGAGGAGCATAGCAACCGTAGCAATATGTTCTTCATAGGTTTCCGATGCAATTAATATGTCATCCATGAAATTATGGATATGGGGACTTTGCAAAGGCTCTAGAAGCTTCCTCATCATCCTGGTGAACACTCCTGGTGCGTTATGCAAACCGAACGGCATCACATTAAATGTGTAATGTCCTTCGCTAGTGCTGAAAGCTAACAAAGGTTTAATTTCCTCCTTGACTGGTATTTGATAATAACCTTTACTGAGGTCAATCTTGGAGAAGATCTTTGCTTTGCTGAGCTTGGTGAAAAACTCAGAAACAGTTTGGAGAGTTTCGGGCTGGAATTCCGTTACAGCGTTTAGCAACCTGCAATTAATGCACAGCCTAACTTCCTTATTGGGCTTCTGCAACAGCACTACACTCGAGCTGTAAGGAGATGTAGACTCACTGATAATTCCTGCCTGACGCAGCTTGTCTATTTCTCCGCGAAGTGCATCCGCTTTAGCGTATGGGATGGGGTAAACTCTGGTTTGAACAGGGGTCTCGTTTGTTAATTTCATATCAAATTCAATGAGATTTGTTCGACCAGGTACATCCGTTAAGACAGCACTGTACTGTTTTAGTGGAGCCCTGGTTTCTGTTTGTTGTTCAGGTGAGAGATTGTCGCCGAACTTGACATCTTTAAAGGATTCTGTGGGTTGCAGTGGATACTCCATGCACCCATCATCATCTTCCTCGTCTTCCGTTGCTATGGCGACAGCCAGGAGATGCTCGGAGGATGGCACCGGTCTTTCCAAATATTTTTTAAGCAGATTTATGTGGAAGACCTTCTCCTTTCCTTTGATGGAGATCTTGTAATTGGTACGTGAGATCTTTTTAAGGACGGTAAACGGCCCTTGCCATCCGATGCGAAGTTTATTGCTTCCGGTTGGGAGTAGCAACAAAACTTTCTCCCCTGGTTGGAGCTCTCTCTCTTTTGCAGCTTTGTTGTATCTTTTAGCGTGTTTAGCGCGGGCTTTCGTAAGGTTAGTTGTAGCTAGATCCCATCCTAGCTTTAGCCTTTCCTTGAGCTCAGATACATACTTGCTTGCAGAGACGACTGTCTCGTCAGCCTTTTGGTCTGTCAGGGACCGAAGTAAGGCTTCTAAGGGCCCCTTTATAGGTCTGCCAAATAAAAGTGTAGCAGGCGGGAATCCCGTAGACGCTTGGGGAACCTCTCGGTAGGCGAATAAGGCAGCCGATATATATAGGTCCCAGTCTTCCGGTTTCTCCTGACCCAGCTTACGTAACATGGTGGTGAGGCTGCCATTAAAACGTTCCACGAGCCCATTTCCGGCCGGATGGTAGGGACTTGTGTGGATATGTTTGGCCCTCAAGATCTTAAAGATCTCCTCCATTAACAGGCTACGGAATTGGGATCCATTGTCCGTCAAAACTTGTTGAGAGAATCCCAACCGTGTAAAGATTTGCACGAGGGCTTCTGCAACATGCTTGGAATCTATGCATGTTAGCGGTACAGCTTCGGCCCACGTAGTGCAAGTGTCAACTAAAGTCAGGATGAACCTGTGCTTTCTTTTGGTCCTTTCCATAGGTCCAATGATGTCGACAGCAACCCGTTCAAATGGAGTCCCTACTATTGGCATTTGCCCCATAGGTACTGGGGGTGTCAAGTGCTTGGGTGCTACCCGTTGGCACTGGGCGCAGGATTTCACATACCTGATAATGTCAGAGTTCATTCCTGGCCACCAATAGTGGGTTTTTATTCGCTGAATAGTGGCGTTTTGTCCCATATGTCCGCTAAAGGGAAGAGAGTGCCCCATCTCTAAGATCTGGCTTCGGTACTGCGTCGGAACTAGGAGCTGGTTATTCCCCGTGTCCGGGTTTCCCGTTCTACGATACAATACGCCATCCTTAGAAAAGATGTCTCCGTTGTGTCTGGGGTCCTTAGCCATGGGCAGTTTTTTAAAGCAGAGCTCCAGAGTAGGGTCCTTTTGTTGCGCCTCCTTCAGTTCGTTCGGCAACAAAATTTTGGCGCAGGCTCCCTCTCCTTCTTGGCTTGCCCTCTTGTGGTTACCGCTGCCACAATCGGCTCCTTTGGTCTCCCATACCACACACATTTTATCTACATCCCAGGATAACTGGGTAGATAGGATCATCCATAATGGCCGCTTTTATAACTCCTCTGACAAAGTCAGAGTGTATTTCTACCAGTGCGATAGGAAGCGTCCTGGGTGCATCACTCTTAAACACTCCACTAAGTTTGACGGTTTCCTCTGTCTCCTGACCTGGTTTGACTAGGTGTCTAGCAACAATACAACTAAAACTGAATCCAGTGACAAAGAGACAAGTGGTTGAGGTACCATTCAAAATTACAGTTCCTCGAGTTGAGGGTCGGTCCCCCTCAGGTTGAGAATCACTGACATTGACTCTACCTTTCGAGGCTGTATGCAAACATCCAACGCGGTTTGGACCGGTTTGTTTGCCCTGATCAGAACCACGTAGGCTTGGTGGGTTGATCAGAATTGTTGTTGGGGGGGTATCGGGTTTTGTAGAATTTCGATTTTTCCTGGGGAGGTCCCTGGGTATTATTTTCTCGTTGGTTATAATTCTGAGAGGAATTAGAGGAATAGGATGACTGCTCTAGATTTTGTTTACGAGATGGCTCATCTGTGGGTTTACGTTTAGGGCTGGGAAGTTCGGCCATTGCATTGGTATAGCGTTCGGCCCTTATTGAGTATGTCCTCAAGCCTGACTGCGCCCTGTTCAGCCAAAATTTCGGGTTTTGTTTGACAAGGTTGCCTTTATATTCTGTTCCACAAGGAACAAGTTCAAGTAGTCTCATATGTAAGAGTAGGTCCGATTTAAATTCATATGCACTTTGTCAAATAGCCCGTGAGACGTGAAGAGATTTGGGGGAATGTTTCCGTGCTCTCTTTTTCGGGCTGTTTCTGAACATTTGCAGTAAATTTTCGGGCGGTCCATTTCGAACCGCTCTTGCAATGGCCTTCTCTTAAAGCAATGTTCGTATTCATGTTGGTTCCTCGGGCCTCACCCGACTTTGTGTATAAGTAATATGCATTCGCCTTTCTTGTGGACGTCACGCGAGAGTTTAAGTTGCCCAAGCCGGGAACTCTCTAACCCATACAGATTTGCGAATCCTTCGAATTTTTCGTAGGTTGTAGCTGTCAATTTTTTCGTTAGCGGGCTAGGAAAAGACTCTAAAGCAAAAAGACATCGCAGTTAATTGGGCAGAGCTGAGT
>JAMPIV010003291.1:0-105824 GCA_024509875.1 Oreohelix idahoensis
AGAAGGTTCGCGAACAAATTTCAAAAACTAAACTTGAGAAAAAAATATGGTTTTTCATAATAATAGAGTTATAAATATAAAACCTAGCTAGTTTGATAGCCCATCTTAAGCAGAGAACGAATATACTTTAAATTATACAGACGGATAGATAACAAGGAAGATATTGACAAAAGACTGTGTTGTTCGTATCACACTAGCGACTGTACTGTTCATACTGTCACTAAAGTTTCAAATTTTCGTCCTTGAGACACGCAAATGCAAAAATCAAGCTGTAATGAACGAGAGGGGGAAGGTGGAGAATTGTGGCTAAAAATAACTTCGGAGGCAGATTTGTGTAAGATATTGCATGCAGTTGGTCCAAGAACCAAGTGTGTTTTTGTGAAAAAAAAAACAAGTAGAGACAGACGGACCAACAGACAATAATGCATACTTGACTGAGATCTGACTGAAATTTGACTTTTGGTTGTAGATTTGAAAAAGTTAGGGGGGAAGTCTGTGATTGGACAAATGTAATCATATTAGCAGGACAGAGATGCGCATTTTTGCCATTTGATACAATTCTGTCCAGGGACACAGTCGATTATTGCCTGTGGTGTTGTTCCCAGAAGATATTACATACATTTTAGTGGGACGCCATAATATAGCCAGCAGCTCAGCTGAGTTTTGCTAGCAATTAACTGTGTTCTCAATTCTGAATTCTGGTAAGAATGAAAGTATTTATTTTGTATATTTTAATATTTCGAGTGATTGATACTGCCATATCATATAAAATGATTACGACAAGTAAGTGCTCGCTCTAGGTCCCCAGCCCAAGTTGAGGGTCTAGAGACAAACAAAATATATGGACGCCTAACTAAGACTATGGAAGGCGGATCTATTATTGAGATCAGTGGGAACATATCACCTATCTTATTGAATAAAAGGAAACTATTGAACATATCTCAGATGCAATGCAGTCTTGGGGGAACTGGTACTATATGAAAACAACTGGGTAAGATGTGCTACGTGGTCAGAGAGATCTGACCCATTCTGTGTAATGTTGATGTGTTGTGCTGTGTGTAAGAGTGGTGCAGTAAATAGAGTACTGACACTTAGCACAAATTTTGTTTCAGAATTGTGAGTTTCTGTTGTGGCACTAAGGTAGTGGCACATAAGTAATCAAGATTACACAAGCAGATGTGTGTGCCGCCTAACAGTTGTGTCGGTGCAGTCTGACATTGTATTCTAGCTACCGAGAGGAGTGGGCCACCGGAATCCAGCATCAGATCTTCACAGACAAGATGAGTGATTAGTGGCCTGCTGAGGATTCACCAGAACTCTTAAATATTTATAAATATTTCCCCATCATAAATATACTGAATTTTGGGAAAGATAACATTTATTACAGTCTATAAGACAATGGACAAAGCTTGTTCTAGTCACAGAGTGGGTGTGATGACACCACCTCAACAGCACATCCAGTAATAGTTCTCCCAGAGACATTATAACTATAATTAATATTAACCAGTCTTATAAAATACCTATGTACACAAATTCCATTTTTTATGCCATATATTTATGCATTCCATTTATAACTCCATAACATTTCATATGTTCTGACCAAACTAAAACATTGGTTCAGAACAAATAAATTTAGAAAAAATTCTAATATTTAAACTAAAACAGTCTGAGTTAGTTCAGTGTGTTATAAATTTTATTAATATTATTAGACTTAGTAATTATCTGTGTGTGTTTGTATATTCTACTACAACACATTACATTTCAGTACCCTAGACTTTTTAACGTAGCTACATTCATAATAGTAAAAGAGATATGTTTGAGGTCGTAAGTGGTAGTAAGAAGGGCCTTCTGTAATTTACATAAACATTTATCTCAGGAGCCTTCACAGCTGACCTCATACATTGCACTAGGTAACACAACAACCATACAATACCATCAAAAACCACTACAAAAATGTAGTCCATCTTATTCCTCTTGGATTGCCCTCTGTTGTCGGGCGCATCACCCAGTCGATGACTGTTAAAAATAGAGTGGTTGGTGTCATGAAATATTCTAATCCACATATATAAATTAAAAGGTAAATGTAAAGCCTAACAAATAAATTTAATAAAAGGAAAGAGAAATGGTAAAAGAAACAGTGCTGTCACAATGACTGTACTCGAAATCCCCCTTGTTTTCTGCTTCGTCTGCAAATTGTAACGCTTTCACGTTGATAGTAAAAGCCTACTGTATTATTACCCGCTTTCTTCAATGAAACGTGTACTGTATTTCTTGGAACAACCTTGAGATACGCAAGCTGATCAATGACCTAGATTTAATATTTCATTCATTCCATACACGGCGTAACTAAAAGACAGATAAAGCAGGAGAGAGAGAGAGGGGCGAATGAAGGCAGGAAGCATGCAATACTAAACACGCGTCGCGCGATACACAATTGCTGCCATCACGCGTGTAAGGCCACATGCACTAACTTTTTTTCAGACGGACAGTGATAAAAACACTAACCTTCCCAGAGTTAGGTTTTAAAAAAACCTGGAAAACGCTTATTAGAAAAGATAACATTAGATGGATTTACGTTTGAAAACATGACAGTACCCAGACACCACATGGGGATGGAAGTGAACAGGAGGTGGTAGAAAATGCACATTTTGAACGCAGCCACCTAGCTCCCTTAGATTGAGATATTTGGATTCCTTAGGGCTTGCTGACACAGAATATGTTAAGTGTTACGCAAATAGTCCAGGAATTAATAAATTATAACCAAAATAAAATAGTGGGGGTGCCTGACAGCATGAAATCATTTCTGCTCATAAAATCTTTTTTATAACGTGTTTGAAAAAACATTACGTTACGGAAATAGCCTAGCATGTTAACTCCTATTTGATTGGAGCGCAACAAATATAAGACTAAACACGATTGGTCGGGCTATAAATACTATCTTGTGGTGTCAGGGGAAACGTGAAAAGGAGTATTTTTTTTGAAAAGATGTGTAGACATGGTTTGATTGGGTAGAGCTGCGAATATACTCAATTCAGAGCGTCTGTTCATTGCCACATCTTGTAATAAACCTACTAAGAAGCAGTGCGTTGAGCACCAGTGTATATTTTTTATAAAATAAAGCCTGGGACATCGGCAGATCGGAGTTGTGCTATATTCATTGCCAGTCAACGAAACTGTTTATTATTTCTATGAATTGTGGTAAGCTTGAAATATTCAATATCTTTTAATGAAAATTGAATGTAAATTGTTAATTTATGCCTGTATATATGTGTAGTTCAGTAGCGAACATGATGTAAAGCCCATAGTGCTCCAGCCTGAACAGAGGGTGTCGGAGGAAAGTAAAACTGCATGGAATGGCCAAACAGTACACTGACACCTAGATTATTGACTAGAAAGAAATAATGCTGGAATTGCAGAGGCGTAGTAACCATTAGGGAGGGAAATACTGGTATAAAGTATTTCAGATGAAGCTGACAGTTGGCCTAACGCTCTGAACTCAATGTTTGTGATGTATTGTGCTCAGTGTAGACATAGAGTATAAATAGTTCTGAAGTAGGAGGTACAACCTTCTTGTTTCAGGGACCGTGGTCTTAAAGTTATTGAGCAGCACCTGGTCAGAGCTTTGCTGAAGCCAGAGGCAGACAGCATACTCCTTGGTCCATATAGCAACCAGTGGGGTGACTCCAGAACTCATTAAAGTAATCGAGCAGAGGAGTCTTTTACTGCAGTCATCACGAAAGATAAGAGAGTGTGGCCATGGAGCTCAACATTATGTACCCCCATCTTAAAATGACAGTGTAAAATAAAATTAAGAGGGGAATTTAATTGTTTTAATATCAGGAACTGAGAACATCTCCAATACTAGTTCCAATAAAGACAAACTATTGAAGTCATGATGACAAATACCAACAGAGCTTGAACAAAACAAAACCAGTATTACCTCATATTACTACTACACAACTGACACACATAGGATACTATTAAATAATATATGTCACTACAAGATTCATATTGATAAATTCTGTACATATAACTTGTAATTAAAATTGATTGTGATTCCTGGTTCCCTTTGTATTTGAATCAGGACACATATACATTCATGACAGCACTGAATACATATTGTTATTTGAAAAGTTATCAGTGACTCCTTTAAGATATCCTCGTAGAGTGTTTTATGTATGTGAGTGTCACAGTGTTGTCAAGTGTGGTGGAATAAATTAAATTGTTTATCTGTCTGTTGTTGTTATGACTTACACTTCATCATACACATACCCTAGACATATAACGTAGTCATCACACTATTCCAGAATAATTCTGACTGAGGTATACATATGTGGCAGCAAGTAAGGTTATCTATAATACACTACTCTTATTAGATATAGATACCTTCACAGCTGATCTCAGTCAGTACACTAAGTCCCCTATAAATATTTATAACATCCCACTTTACCACAGTTGGTAAGGAGCATCCCTGTCGTACTCCTGTCTTCACTTCAAAGGTTAGGTTGCTCTGCCCAATGCTACACGTTAAGTTGGCATAACGGCTTTTTATGATTGACACTATGCAGCTTGGAATTCCATAAGCCCTCAGTATTTTCCATAAACTATCCCTATGTATACTGTCAAAAGCCTTTTTAAAATCAACGAAATTAATGTACAGCTGTCTTTGCCAGTCTGAGCACTGCTCTATAATGTTCCTGGGGGTATATATATGATCTACACATCTTCTGTTCTTTCTAAATCCTGCTTGTTCTTTCCTCAGTTTGTGATCTACTGCTTTTGAGATTCTCTGTATAATTATCCTGCCTAGTATTTTGCTGGGAACTGAGAGAAGAGTTATTCCTCTCCAATTATTGCAGTCTGCAAGATCTCCATTGTTGGGCAATTTGACAATTATTCCTTTTCTCCACTCTGTTGGTGTTGTCCCTGTTTTCCAGACTTGTGCAAATAGTGGTTCTAATAGTTCTGCTGCTAGCTCTGGGTCTGTCTTAAATAGCTCTGCATTTAAGTTATCATGACCGGGAGCTTTTCCATTCTTTAACCCGTTGATTGCTTTGATGATTTCTTCTTTTCGTGGGATGTCTGTATTAACATCTAGATCATTTTCAGCCCCAGGAACATTCAATTGTGTCTCTGGTGGTTCCTTATTCAGAGTTTCTCTTAAATGCTCTGCCCATCTTGTTTCCTGTCCCTCTACTGTCGTGATGAGATTTCCGTGCTTATCTTTTACTAATGTAATATTGTTTGCACCTCGTTTTCCACTGATGATTTTAGCTATTTTGGATACTGTGCTTTGTTTTGTGGCTCAATTTGAGCCCGGCGGAACTGTTTCCACTGACGGGAGAAGGGGCAAAGGCGAGCGACTGGCGCCTTAAAACCAGCAGCTTCGGGCAGATAGGGCTCGTGATCCTTGGTTGGTAGCTTGGTTGGTCCCGCCCCAGATAATGCGAGGATTCACTGAGAGCAAATATTCCCGCTTATCGCCGGACTTGAAGTTCTAAGAGTTCTTGTGTTTTGTTCATTTCTCAGAGCTGCCTCTTCTGCCTGTCTTGCAAGGTCATCCAGAAATGTCTTTTTGTTAACACGGGTTTGACGTTTAACTTCCTTGTCCAGCTGACTGTACTGTTTGTCGTAAATTTATTTTGAGAGAAAAGAGAGTCTAGAAATAGTAGTCCGGTTTAGAGTGTAGAATGATGATGCGAACTCAGTGATAGAAAATGTAGAGATTAAATAGTTGCTTCACAGCGTGCTGGAGGAGAGTAAAGACAGACGTATTTACGACAAATCGTTTCTCTCAATCTTCTCTTCCACTCTCCTGGTCAAACAATTATTTGCCAGTTTTCCAGACACGCATCTGCGCGCACACCGATTTGGTGTTTTCAAACACACAGACGACGTAGATACAAACTATATTAAACGAATAGGGGAAAAGTTGGGCTTTGGGTATCTCCAACACATAACTAAATGAGTTTATGTGATTTTATTCACCTTAAACATCAATTACTAACAAATATTAGGTATTACATAAATTATCATAAGTACACAAATGCAAATAACAAATTTGGAAGGGGTGAAGAATATTGGTATCGACTAAGCCCTTCCCGCTTATTAGACAAAGATAAACCCAGTCTCAAGATAGATGATTATCAGGAACATAGGTAATGTAACCCAACAGTGAATTTAATTACTCTGAAAGAGGTGTTACAATATTAGTTATGGTGGTAGACAAAAATTACTGTTATCCCAATGGTGTCTTCCCTTTACTAAGCAAAGAAAAAAAAGGGGGGGGGGGGATGAAACAGAGTTAACAAATTATCCCACTAAAGGGAACAATGCCGGGTATACAGAAAACGTATTACCCGGTAGGCAAGTTAACAAATGGTTTGTTGCAAAAAAATTAAATTTTCTTTCATTCATGCATACTGTGAGGATCCACACTCATATACACCACACACTTACCGAGTTGCTGCATCCGACAATCCCTTAGAATGATAAACACAATAATTAACTCTTGACGTATGACAACTGTCTAGTCCTTCTATGTCCCGCCCCAGATAATGCGAGGATTCACTGAGAGCAAATATTCCCGCTTATCGCCGGACTTGAAGTTCTAAGAGTTCTTGTGTTTTATTATAAAGAAACGAGTCTATGGAATGGCACTGATGCAGTTCGACATAGGGGTGAAAAATGAGGTGAGGGTATAATCCTTCACTGCGTGATGATAGCAGCTGACCGGTAAAGTTTTTTTAATCCAGTGAGGAAAAACTCTGCTCGGTCACAGTCAGGTAAATCGGTAATCTCTCACAATAGAGCAGTATATAAACTTTCGCTACTGGCACTGTTCATCTTCCAGTTTATCTTACAGATTTAATTTGATGATAATAATCAAATGATCTTGGGTAGGCTTTCTTTCATGTAATTATGTTAGCTAGGCCGTACCGGACCACCACAAGATTTACTTTAAAAAAATGTCTCATCAAACTGTCTGGAAGTTAAAGAACCGAGTATTGAAACTCTGAAAGATTTCGTTATTGCTGGGATTGCAAAAGGTGATCAATCTAGAGAAAAAAAATAGAAAACCCATAACAACATAATCATACTTTAAAACAAATAATCTTCTAAGCGCGCGATAAATTTCCCGTTAAGCCTATTATACACTCGAGTATTTAATTATGTATTTAATAAACACTGCGCGAGTTCTAGTGGTTAAATCACACATCTATAAATATAGGACTTAACTAAATTTATTAATTATAAATTCCTTCGCGACTTTAAAAGTTAATTAAGCATTATTATCTTTTGAAATAATATAATAGATAGATCATTATATTTACAACTGGAACTATTGAGACGGTTTAATTTAATAGGTTTAAATTAACACAAAATCCAATGAAATATAATGAATGAACTAGACCACTGATCACTTTACACAATATATATATTACCGCTTTGCACAGAAATAGAATTCACTGCAAATAAAATGAAAATCCATGGGATAATCTAGCAAGATTTCAAGTATCGCTAGTGCTACTATCAAGTTCTGGCCAGCGAATGATGAAGTGTCTATTCTTCATGGTCTATTTATCTAAAATGGAATGTAAGTTGAGTGGGACATGAGAACTTTGACAGCTTTTTTGATCTCATGAACTTTGGGGGATCTGACCGCCAAATCCAAAGAGAGAAGCCGCCCCCTAGTCTCTCGTATCTTTGCTCGCTGCTTGCGTCAGCTTTCCCCGTTCGCTCTGGCTGCGATCGGTTCCGGGCTTAACACCGAGATGCGAAATCGTTTCAGGGACCACTACTGTCTTTAATAGCGCCGATAGTCTCCCCTGAAATCCCTCAGTCTGTCTCTTTGATCTCGTGCCGCATACTAAATGAGTCCCGGTCGGTTCGCTCTGGCGAAACGAAAAGTTACAACAAATGTTCAGGGGTTCTAATGTTATGAAAAGCTAAAGGTCCCTTTAAATCATCCATCATATCAGGGAAAATTCACTTGTCAAACTAGACGCATGTCACAATCGTCCCCACTTTTAGACATGAAACTATTTTTCATGTTTCATTTTTTTGACAATGGAAGTGACCTGATTGGTGATTTTAGGATGAGTGGTATCTTCAGTTTGCTCTCCTTCCTCTGTAGACCATTTTCTACTCAGGAAATCAGCCCCGACATTCTGTCGTCCCGGAATATATTCCACTTTGAAAGAATAAACTCTTAAAAGGAGGGCCCAACGCATGATCCTAGCGTTAAATTCTTTATTGGCACCAAGAAATGCTAACGGAGCGTGGTCTGTTTGCACCGTGAAAGATGTACCATAAAGAACTCATGATGGCGTCTGATACCGTCAGTCAGAGCAAGACATTCCCTTTAAACTACGCTGTAGTTCCGTTCCGCTTTATTTAATTTCCGACTGCCATAGGCAACTGGAAACAGCATGTTCAGGTCACTGTCATCGGCTTGAAGCAGTGTTGACCCGATGCCCTGACCTGACGCGTCGACTCTCAGTACAAAAGGTTTCTTGAGGTCAGGCAACCTCAAAATGGGGTATGCAGACAACTGTCCTTTCAAAGTGCTATACGCGTGGTCGCACTTTTGATCCCATATGACCTTCTCAGGACAACCTTTCTTTGTGAGGTCAGTCAGAGGTGCCGTCAGTCCGTTGAAGTTCTGGATGTACTTCTGGTAGTATGCACATAGCGATATGAAGGAACGTACGTCTTTCTTCGTTCGGGGTCTTTTTGCTGCCACTATTTTCTCCACGTTCTTCTTAATAGGCCAACTGCATGCGTGAGAAATAGTGTGCCCCAGGAAGTCTAACTGTTCAAACCCGATGAGACATTTGCTAGGTCTGGCTGTGAGACCCGTTTCCTGTAGTCTCCTGAGGAGCATAGCAACCGTAGCAATATGTTCTTCATAGGTTTCCGATGCAATTAATATGTCATCCATGAAATTATGGATATGGGGACTTTGCAAAGGTTCTAGAAGCTTCTTCATCATCCTGGTGAACACTCCTGGTGCGTTATGCAAACCGAACGGCATCACATTAAATGTGTAATGTCCTTCGCTAGTGCTGAAAGCTAACAAAGGTTAATTTCCTCCTTGACTGGTATTTGATAATAACCTTTGCTGAGGTCAATCTTGGAGAAGATCTTTGCTTTGCTGAGCTTGGTGAACAACTCAGAAACAGTTTGGAGAGGTTCGGGCTGGAATTCCGTTACAGCGTTTAGCAACCTGTAATCAATGCACAGCCGAACTTCCTTATTGGGCTTCTGCAACAGCACTACGCTCGAGCTGTAAGGAGATGTAGTCTCACTGATAATTCCTGCCTGACGCAGCTTGTCTATTTCTCTGCGAAGTGCATCCGCTTTAGCGTACGGGATGGGGTAAACTCTGGTTCGAACAGGGGTCTCGTTTGTTAATTTCATATCAAATTCAATGAGATTTGTTCGACCAGGTTCATCCGTTAAGACTGCACTGTACTGTTTTAGTAGAGCCCTGGTTTCTGTTTGTTGTTCTGGTGAGAGATTGTCGCCGAACTTGACATCTTTAAAGGATTCTGTGGGTTGCAATGGATACTCCATGCAACCATCATCATCTTCCTCGTCTTCCGTTGCTATGGCGACAGCCAGGAGATGCTCGGAGGATGGCACCGGTCTTTCCAAATATTTCTTTAGCAGATTTATGTGGAAGACCTTCTCCTTTTCTTTGATGGAGATCTTGTAGTTGGTACGTGAGATCTTTTTAAGGACGGTAAATGGTCCTTGCCATCCGATGCAAAGTTTATTGCTTCCGGTTGGAAGTAGCAATAGGACTTTCTCTCCTGGTTGTAGTTCTGTCTCTTTTGCAGCTTTGTTGTATCTTTTAGTAATTTTAGCGCGGGCTTTCTTAAGGTTGGTAGTAGCTAGATCCCATCCTAGCTTTAGCCTTTCCTTAAGCTCAGATACATACTTGCTTGCAGAGACGACTGTCTCGTCAGCCTTCTGGTCTGTCAGGGACCGAAGTAAGGCTTCTAGTGGCCCCTTAATAGGTCTGCCAAAAAAAAGTGTAGCTGGCGCAAAACCCGTAGACGCTTGGGGTACCTCTCGGTAGGCGAATAAGGCAGCCGATATATATTGGTCCCAGTCTTCCGGTTTCTCCTGACCCAGCTTACGTAACATCATGGTGAGGGTACCGTTAAAACGTTCCACGAGCCCATTTCCGGCCGGATGGTAGGGACTTGTGTGGATATGTTTGGCCCTCAAGATCTTAAAGATCTCCTCCATTAACAGGCTACGGAATTGGGATCCATTGTCCGTCAAAACTTGTTGAGGGAATCCCAACCGTGTAAAAATTTGCACAAGGGCTTCTGCGACATGCTTGGAATTAGTGCATGGTAGCGGTACAGCTTCGGCCCACATTGTGCAAGTGTCAACTAAAGTCAGGATGAACCTGTGCTTTCTTTTGGTCCTTTCCAGGGGTCCAATGATGTCGACAGCAACCCGTTCAAATGGAGTACCCACTATTGGCATTTGCCCCATAGGTACTGGGGGTGTCAAGTGCTTTGGTGCTACCCGTTGGCACTGGGCGCAGGATTTCACGTACCTGACAATGTCCGAGTTTATTGCTGGCCACCAATAGTGGTTTCTTATTCGCTGAATAGTGGCGTTTTGTCCCATATGTCCGCTAAAGGGAAGAGAGTGCCCCATTTCTAAGATCTGGTTTCTGTACTGCGTCGGTACTAGGAGCTGGTTATTCCCCGTGTCCGTGTTGCCCGTTCTACGACACAATACACCATCCTTAGAAAAGATGTCTCCGTTGTGTCTGGGGTCCTTAGCCATGGGAAGTTTTTTAAAGCAGGGCGCCAGAGTAGGGTCCTTTTGTTGCGCCTCCTTCAGTTCATTCGGCAACAAGTTTGGCGCAGGCTCCCTCTCCTTCTTGGCTTGCCCTCTTGTGGTTACCGCTGCCACAATCGGCTCCTTAGGTCTCCCAATGAACACATATCTACGTCCCAAGATAACTGGGAAGATAGGATCATCCATAATGGCCGCTTTAATAACCCCTCTGACAAAATCAGAGTGTATTTCTACCAATGCAATAGGAAGCGTCCTGGGTGCATCACTCCTGAAAACTCCACTAAGTTTGACGGTTTCCTCTGTCTCCTGACCGGGTTTAACTAGGTGCCTAGCGACAATACAATCAAAACTTAATCCAGTGTCAAAAAGACAAGTAGTAGAGGTACCGTTCAAAATTACAGTTCCTCGAGTTGAGGGTCGGTTCCCCTCAGGTTGAGAATCACTGACATTGACTCTACCTTTCGAGGCTGTATGCAAACATCCAATGCGGTTTGCACCGGTTTGTTTGCCCTGATCAGACGTTCCTGGTGTAGGGGTCTTCCCTTTCCCTTGACCTTGGTGGCCGCGCTGCCACGTAGGCTTGTTGGGTTGATCAGAATTGTTGTTGGAGGGGTATCGGGTTTTGTAGAATTTCGATTTTTCCTGGGGAGGTTTCTGGGTATTATCTCGTTGGTTATAATGTTGAGAGGAAGTGGAAGAATAGGATGCCTGCTCTAGATTCTGTTTTCGAGATGGCTCATCGGTGGGTTTACGTTTAGTGCTGGGAAGTTCGGCCATTGCATTGCTATAGCGTTCGGCTTTATTGAGTATGTCTTCAAGCCTGACTGCCCCCTGTTCAGCCAAAAATCTACGAGTTTCATTCGACAAAGTGGATTTTATCTGCTCCACAAGAACAAGTTCGAGGAGTCCCTCATATGAAAGAGGTAGGTCAGATAATTCAATGCACTTTGTCAGATAACCCGTGAGACGTGAAGAGAACTGGGGAAATGTTTCCGTGCTCGCTTTTCGGCTGTTTCTGAACAACTGCAGAAACTTTCGGGCAGTCATCTCAAACTGCTGTAGTAAGGCCTTCTTCAACAGGTCATAATCATGTTGATTCGGTCCCAGCTTTGTGTACACGTCATAAGCATTGCCTTTCAGTGACATTGAGAGTTTAAGCGCCCAGCGGGTACTCTCCAACCCATATAGATTCGCGAGTCTCTCGAATTTTTCTAGGTAGCTGTCAATTTTTTCGTTAGGGCTAGGAAAAGATTCTAAAGAAAACGACATAGCAGTTAATTGGGCAGATTGAGTTCTGGAGAGGTCCATTGATTGAGACTGGGGCGAAGACGGCTCTCCGTTAGTCGAAGTAGAGGCGCCCCGACTCTCTAGAGCCTTAAGCGCCAGTTCATGCTGTCTTTCCTTGTCTCTGTCTCTCTCCCTGCGAGTTTCCATCTCTGCTTCAATTTTCTTCTGTTCCAAAAGACGTTCTTCCGCTTCTTTCTTATCTGCCCTCTCCTGGGCTTCTCTCCTCTCTGTTCTTTCTTTCTCTTCCTTCCTCTCAGCTTCTGCTCTCTGTTGCTCCGCCTTCCTCTCAGCTTCGGCTCTCTGTTGCTCCGCCTTCCTCTCAGCTTCGGCTCTCTGTTGCTCCGCGTCATATATTTCCAATTCCTGGTTAATAAACGCGTTTGCAGTTTCTGCATCTAATCCTGCCTTTTTCGCTTCCAGCCTCAAGATGGACCTCATCTTTATCCTCTCTGCCATTGTTAAAGAATAAGATGAAGTATGCCTAGAGAACTAGTAAGAAGCAACGCGAAAGGGAGGAACTCTGAACCGCTACGAGAAAAAACACAAGTATAAATTTACCTGTGTTACCTCCTACCTGTACTGTGCAAACTTATCGCTGCTATTATCTGGCAATTAAGGCTCTAAACGCAAGCGACTATGCCACTAAATGGTAAGTTACACTGGAAAAGAATCTACTTTTACTAACAGTAGAGAAAAATTTAAATAAAAACAATTTAAAAGGAAAAAAAAAATTTTTTTGCCCCTAAATTTTAAATCTCTGACAACAAACTCCGTCCCTAAAGTCAATTATTGTGATGAGACGTTGTTAACTTAATTTTTTTTAAATCAGAACAATCCGTCTTTAGCTAAGCTCAACTCTTTTTAACTTCAAAAACCTTAGTGACTGTAAAACAATCACGCAATCCCAGCAACTCTTATAAAGAAAGAAATATAATTATCTCCGCCAGAGGATAATTAAAATAGCAAATATTTTTGTTTATCTGTACTTTCTACTGCTGTGGAGAGAAAACAACCTGTAAATATGCTGTGTGGACAACCCAAATACTTAAAGAACGTTTGTCTAGGGGTGTAATTATTTATTTATTTCCCTAATTCACAAAGACAAATCATTCACACTCTACCTAGTTAGACCCAGACTAAATCAGACTCAAAATATCTTTAACCCGGCTATGCGATTGCCTCAAATGTAGCTCAAGATCCCAGAACCAGCCCACAAATATGTGTGCATCAAATGTATCTCAAAATTATCCCGGCGAGCCAGCCAAATATTGTCGTAAATTTATTTTGAGAGAAAAGAGAGTCTAGAAATAGTAGTCCGGTTTAGAGTGTAGAATGATGATGCGAACTCAGTGATAGAAAATGTAGAGATTAAATAGTTGCTTCACAGCGTGCTGGAGGAGAGTAAAGACAGACGTATTTACGACAAATCGTTTCTCTCAATCTTCTCTTCCACTCTCCTGGTCAAACAATTATTTGCCAGTTTTCCAGACACGCATCTGCGCGCACACCGATTTGGTGTTTTCAAACACACAGACGACGTAGATACAAACTATATTAAACGAATAGGGGAAAAGTTGGGCTTTGGGTATCTCCAACACAGAACTAAATGAGTTTATGTGATTTTATTCACCTTAAACATCAATTACTAACAAATATCAGGTATTACATAAATTATCATAAGTACACAAATGCAAATAACAAATTTGGAAGAGGTGAAGAAGATTGGTATCGACTAAGCCCTTCCCGCTTATTAGACAAAGATAAACCCAGTCTCAAGATAGATGGTTATCAGGAACATAGGTAATGTAACCCAACAGTGAATTTAATTACTCTGAAAGAGGTGTTACAATATTAGTTATGGTGGTAGACAAAAATTACTGTTATCCCAATGGTGTCTTCCCTTTACTAAGCAAAGAAAAAAAGGGGGGGGGGGATGAAACAGAGTTAACAAATTATCCCACTAAAGGGAACAATGCCGGGTATACAGAAAACGTATTACCCGGTAGGCAAGTTAACAAATGGTCTGTTACAAAAAAATTAAATCTCCTGTCATTCATGCACACTGTGAGGATCCACACTCATATACACCACCCACTTACCGAGTTGCAGCATCCGACAATCCCTTAGAATGATAAACACAATAATTAACTCTTGACGTATGACAACTGTCTAGTCCTTCTATGTCCCGCCCCAGATAATGCGAGGATTCACTGAGAGCAAATATTCCCGCTTATCGCCGGACTTGAAGTTGTAAGAGTTCTTGTGTTTTATTATAAAGAAACGAGTCTATGGAATGGCACTGATGCAGTTCGACATAGGGGTGAAAAATGAGGTGAGGGTATAATCCTTCACTGCGTGATGATAGCAGCTGACCGGTAAAGTTTTTTTAATCCAGTGAGGAAAAACTCTGCTCGGTCACAGTCAGGTAAATCGGTAATCTCTCACAATAGAGCAGTATATAAACTTTCGCTACTGGCACTGTTCATCTTCCAGTTTATCTTACAGATTTAATTTGATGATAATAATCAAATGATCTTGGGTAGGCTTTCTTTCATGTAATTATGTTAGCTAGGCCGTACCGGACCACCACAAGATTTACTTTAAAAAAATGTCTCATCAAACTGTCTGGAAGTTAAAGAACCGAGTATTGAAACTCTGAAAGATTTCGTTATTGCTGGGATTGCAAAAGGTGATCAATCTAGAGAAAAAAAATAGAAAACCCATAACAACATAATCATACTTTAAAACAAATAATCTTCTAAGCGCGCGATAAATTTCCCGTTAAGCCTATTATACACTCGAGTATTTAATTATGTATTTAATAAACACTGCGCGAGTTCTAGTGGTTAAATCACACATCTATAAATATAGGACTTAACTAAATTTATTAATTATAAATTCCTTCGCGACTTTAAAAGTTAATTAAGCATTATTATCTTTTGAAATAATATAATAGATAGATCATTATATTTACAACTGGAACTATTGAGACGGTTTAATTTAATAGGTTTAAATTAACACAAAATCCAATGAAATATAATGAATGAACTAGACCACTGATCACTTTACACAATATATATATTACCGCTTTGCACAGAAATAGAATTCACTGCAAATAAAATGAAAATCCATGGGATAATCTAGTAAGATTTCAAATATCGCTAGTGCTACTATCAAGTTCTGGCCAGCGAATGATGAAGTGTCTATTCTTCATGGTCTATTTATCTAAAATGGAATATAAGTTGAGTGGGACATGAGAACTTTGACAGCTTTTTTGATCTCATGAACTTTGGGGGATCTGACCGCCAAATCCAAAGAGAGAAGCTCCCCCTGGTCTCTCGTATCTTCGCTCGCTGCTTGCGTCAGCTTTCCACGTTCGCTCTGGCTGCGATCGGTTCCGGGCTTAACACCGAGATGCGAAATCGTTTCAGGGACCACTACTGTCTTTGATAGCGCCGATAGTCTCCCCTGAAATCCCTCAGTCTGTCTCTTTGATCTCGTGCCGCATACTAAATGAGTCCCGGTCGGTTCGCTCTGGCGAAACGAAAAGTTACAACAAATGTTCAGGGGTTCTAATGTTATGAAAAGCTAAAGGTCCCTTTAAATCATCCATCATATCAGGGAAAATTCACTTGTCAAACTAGACGCACGTCACACTGTTCACTATATATTGCCTTTAACCTGGTGATGAAACTCTTGGCCTCCTCATAAGTTATGTTTGTGTCAAGTTGAGGAAGCTTTCCCCCTTCCTTTGCCAATCTGTCAGCCTCTTCATTTCCAGTGAGAAGTGATCCACTGTATCACGACTCTTTTGTATTGCTGACATAGTCTGTGAAGTGTTACTCTCAGGTCATCCAATTCCGCATTTCTTTGACTTTTCAGCGTTGTAATTACTGACATCGCATGTAAGAATATAACTACTGGTCTCTCTGAGCTTCCTTCTGTCATTAGGATTTCTGCTGCAGTTTTTAGGGCCTCTGCCCCTGCTCTGAAGTTACTTGAAAATTTTCCTGTTGCGACTACTATCTTTTTTTATGTGCCATTGCTTATGCTCAGAAAGACTCCTCCTTCCCCATCTTCTGTTGCATTAGTTGCTGGTCCATCTGTGTATGCATGGATCCAGGTGTTGCTTGGGTAATGTTTCTCTATATATTTTGTGGTTAGGACTCTCCTTTCTTTTTCATTTTGGCTGTTCTTTCTTTCAATACCAGGAACATTTTCTATTATTTCAGGGAAGCACTGTTATTTCTAAGTTGGTAACTTGTGTGCGGTACAGATGGGCGTAACTGTTGATATTGCATTTATGGGGTCTGCTCTCATCTTTGTTTTGACTGTCTCTACAAAGTTGCTTCGCTTCAGTCTTCCCCTTTCAAGTCCATTTATTCTCTGGTACATTGGGTGGTCTATCATCCTCCAGAATTTCTCGGCCTGTTGCTGCGCTCTGCTATCTCTTCTATCCTCCATAGGCTGGAGGTGAGTAATCTTTTCCAACTCTGTTATGGGTGTTGACTTCATGCCCCCTTTATGATTCTCATTGCTTGGTTTTGGGTTCTGTTTATTTTGTCAAAGTTCGACTTAGCTGCCGTTGACCATGCTGCAATGCCATATTCTAAGACTGGTCTCACTCGCCCAGTATATAGCTTCTTTAGTACTCTCTCGTCTGCTCCCCAACCCGTGCCAGCAAGTTTTTTTCATGATTGCCATTCTCTGCCTTGCTCTTGTCCTGTTTCTTTCAATCTGGGTTTTCCAAGTCAAGCAGCGATCAAAGGTAATTGTTATTGTTATGCAGAATTGACATCATTGCACTCCGGGCAAACCCATAGGTGCTCAGTCTCCATCAGTATATGTCGAAGAGTGTGAATGCTAATTGTTCCTGTAGCTCGCTGTTTATAAACACCATAGATGCATCCTCTCATACGTCCATCTCTGCTAGCCTGACGTTTGATGCCAAATCCCAACAGTCTTAACCTTGATGATTTATCTATTGCAGTGTCATTCTCTAACAGGCGATCATTAATTGTTCTCATTATCTCTCCCTTATCCATATCCAGTGTCCCCACTGTTGGTGCTCTTGATGCTAGTCTGTCAACTCTCTCATTATCATGTACCCCTGCATGACCTGGACACAATGATTATACACATATATGAGATATAAGCCTCTTAACGTAACTTGCCTTGAGCATGACATTACAATCGGCTCACTCAGAACAAATATATTAAATTTTTTAAAAATTGTCATTATTTTCATATTTTTTTCGCTTCTTACGGATCATGGAGCCACCGCTGCAACTTTTTTTTGTTGCAGGAAACCTGCACAAGGCAGTCATTAGCTCTTCCAGATGTGGTTTCTGCAGCAATATATTTCTGCTTGGTGAGGTTCCTCCAAAGAGACTTTATATTTAATTAATACAATTTTTGCTCGCTTTGGCGAAGCGCGTCCCGTTCAACCTAGACACAGGGTCCGACGGTTATATTACGGAGAATGGCCAAATATAAAATACCGTGTGAGACGTATGGTTCTACATAGAGAGGGACCGAAGACGCAGCAAGAGAGATGAATGCAGTCAGCGACTCATAGCTTGACTGCTTGTGTCAGGGTCAGCGAACCAGAGCTGACCAAGACCCTACTCCACCTCCAAGTGGTGGTTCTGGAAACAGGCTGCATCACTGCAGTCTGGCTGAGAGAGTAGGGATCGAAGAGGGAAGGCAAACCCGGTACCAAATAATGCTGTGCTGAAGTCGGATAAGCCGGCCGAAAGGCGCAACTATCGCAGCCTCGCTGTAAACGGACACAACGCAACCAACGTCCTTTTCAGGGCAAACGAGGAAGAAGAAGAAGTTCTACATAGAGCAAAAATTACATTAACGGTAAACTCGATAATGCGATCTTAAAATGTTTGAGATGGATAGATGCCAGACTATATACCTAGCATATCCGAAAACACTCTGCTCTCAAATACTAAGAAAGAAGAAAAAATAGAATTGAAAAAAAAAACGCTATAGAATAGGTCTTCTTGCTAATATGACAAAGCAATCCAGTATGAAGACTGGACAGAGCGTCCATACTGGCAGGACAACAGGCAAGCAATCTCAGTACTGCAAGGATGCGAGCCTTTAAAGAGGAAAAACGAAGTCCAAATGTTGTTCAGGCTTATTGAACCTTCTTTGAAGTGTAACAGTCTGCAGTTTGCACAATCATTGTCGTCAACACTGAGCTATGAACACAGTCGAATCTTCAGCAAAATAACATGAATAAATATTCTGTCGTTAAAACAGAGAGTATCCTACTTAGAATTTACTTTTTACACCCGGAAATGGCAGCCATTTTATGATTTCATGGTGCGATCTCTGCTAACAGGCCACGCTAGGTCTTGGACGATCTCTGCTAACAGGCTACGCTAGGTCTTGGACGATCTCTGCTAACAGGCTATGCTAGGTCTTGGACGATCTCTGCTAACAGGCTACGCTAGGTCTTGGACGATCTCTGCTAACAGGCTACGCTAGGTCTTGGACGATCTCTGCTAACAGGCTCCGCTAGGTCTTGGACGATCTCTGCTAACAGGCTACGCTAGGTCTTGGACGATCTCTGCTAACAGGCTACGCTAGGTCTTGGACGATCTCTGCTAACAGGCTACGCTAGGTCTTGGAAGATTTGACAGGTAGAACCCATTATTTGTTTATCTTCTTATGTTCCCTACTTAGCTCTCGTTTTCTTTCCTTTCCCTGACGAAGACCTTACGGCAAATACGTTGGCTATTTTATTTGTCTTTTGTCCTATAAGACGAATCACCTTTTTTCGAATTTTTTTTGTTCCACATGCATCCACCCTGAACACACAGTTGTGTCTTCAAGAAAGAAACACAATAAAGTATTGTGTTGTCCGCCAGAGCTCCGAACAGAGTCGGGACTCCAGCAAAGAAACTAATATAAATATTGTTTAGTCATGACAGAGCTCTGTACAAAGTTATGTACTTATCAAACAGTCAGTACCCTATAGCTCCCAAAGAAGCATAGGTCTTCAACAAACACACGCCAAGTCCTCCTGTCACGTGCCATCAGCTCATGTTATTTCCACGTCTTCCTCGTCATTTTCACTTCTCTCTCCCGCGCTCTTCTCCGTGTGTTTCTTTCGTTTACTTCTGCCTCTCTTTCCCTGGGGATTCCAGAACAAGGACTGCAATGTAATGCTATCAACAGGTTTCCTCAACGTGTGTCCTATCCATCGACATCATCTTCTTCTCTTCTCTTGTTCCACTGGCACTTGTCTGGTTCTTGTCATCAGTTCCACATTACTCATCTTGTCATACTATTCCAATCCTCCTGTTCTACGCAAGCCCCCATTTATGAATGTCTGTAGCTTTTATATTACTGTTATTGCTATTCTCTATATTTCAGAACCATAAAACGTCCTTATCAGTGATGAAGACATATTTTTAAAATCCTTAATCAAGAAAGCTGTAGTTCATTAAGGAACAGACGTAATATCAGATCAACATCGTTTATCAAAATTAAAGTTGAACAGCAGAACTTTACACCAAGACAACACTTTCTTGTAGGTGACCTCAAAAATAAAAAAAAAATAAAAAAAAAAACTACTCCAGGGGCTGAGAAGACGTCGCCGCGTTGGATAAGTCACACATTTAGAAAACCAGCAATAGCAAGACGAATCTGTCCCTGTTATAGAATCCCCCACGATAAGTCAAATAGAGGGAGGCAAATAAAACAAACAAACAAAAACAAACAAGAAAGACAACTGGAGATAGACACTAAACATGACATAGAAGACTTGACAAGACCTTGAACCGCTCGTTCCCAGGGCTGGAGGGTTTAGTACTTTGTTAGGTTGAGGACCTGTTTAGTTCCAAGCCACATATTGCCAAAATAAGCACCGCTGTAAGATCTTGTAACTGTTTTGTGTTAAGAATTGTTTAAGATCATGTAATTGCTTCGTGTTAAGAATGTTTTAAGAGCATGTAACTGCTTTGTGTTAAGAATGTTTTAAAAACATGTAACTGCTTTGTGTTATGAATGTTTTAGTTTGAAAACACTTCGAAAAAAATTGTATTACTGCAGGGCAATAATGCCTATTTCTTTACCCTGTTAAAATGACGATTTCGTTCGTTTGTTCGTTCATGCGGGACCAGCTACACCGGTAACTCCATGCTCCATGAGAAACACAGAGGAACATGAATGAATGAACGAGATTCTCCACACACTGGACAGGTTATTCAATCATTCCTCCACGCGTTGAGTGCCTCAATTAAATTAACGACATAAGCTAGAGTTTATACGATTCTCTACACACTGGACAGGTTATTCAATCATCCCTTCAGGCGGTGAGTGCCTCTATTATATTAGCGACATAAACTAGATTTTATTAGATTCTCTACAAACTGGACGGTTATTCAATCATCCCTTCTGGCGTTGAGTGCCTCTATTATATTGTCGACATAAACTAGAGTTTATTAGATTCTGTACAAACTGGACAGGCTATTCAATCATCCCTTCAGGCGGTGAGTGCCTCTATTATATTAGCGACATAAACTAGAGTTTATTAGATTCTCCACAAACTAAACTGGTTATTCAATCATCCCTCCACGCGTTGAGTGCCTCTATTATATTAGCGACATAAACTAGAGTTAATTAGATTCTACACAAACTGGACAGGTTATTCAATCATCCCTTCAGGTATTCAGTGCCTCTATTAAATTAGCGACATAAACTAGAGTTTATCAGATTCTCCCCAAATAGGTTATTCAATCATCCCTTTCAGGCGTTGAGTGTCTCAATTATATTAGCGATATAAACTAGAGTTTATAAAATTCTCCACAAACTGTGGAGGTTTTTCAATATTTCCTCCACGCGTCGAGTGCCTCTATTATATTAGCAACATAAACTAGAGTTTATCAACTTCTCCACAAACTGTGCAGATTTTTCAATATTTCTTTCACGCGTTGAGTGTCTCTATTAAATTAGCGATATAAACTAGAGTTTATCAAGTTCTCCACAAAATGTACGGGTATTTCATCAATCTTTTAATTTAGTTAAACTATCTCGTGGGTATTAAAACAAATCGAAAAAATGTGACTAACGACATTAACTAGAATTCATCAAATTATCCACATGTAAACTGTGCAGGTTTTTCAACACTTCCTCCACGCGTTGAGTGTCTTTATTGTATTAGCGACATAAACTAGAGTTTATCAAATTCTCCACAAAACGTGCAGGTTTTTCAATAATCCTTTCATGTGGTTAATTTATCTCTATTATAATAACGACATTAACTAGAATTCATCAAATTCTCCACAAAATGTGCAGGTTTGTCAACACTCCTTTCATGTAATTAAAGTATCTTTGTTATAATAGCGACATTAACTCGAATTCATCAAATTTTCCAGCAAATATGCAGGTTTTTCAATAATCCTTTCAGGTAGTTATAGTATCTCTATTATAATAGCGATATTAATTAGAGTTCATCAAATTCTCCACAGACTGTGCAAGAATTTCAATAATCTCTTCAGGTAAGTATATGTCGTGAACTCTGTGAAATTCTCTGGTAGTTAATGTCAACATATCAGGGAATCCCCTTTGTATTATTTCAATCGACTAATCATTATTTCGCTCCACCAATCAGATAAGAGTTTCCCAAGATCGCCAAGAAACATTCACAATGGCGAGATACGGAAACGTTCAAATTGTGTAATATAGGTTAGAATTAAGCGAATATTTCCAAAACGGCTAATGGGAAAGGATTCACCCTTTATCACAACTTAAGAGCAGATGGAAGACAGGTATGGGCTTCCTTGGTTTATCATTCCTTGTCATATTTGCACAGTAATTGGCAAAATTGCGTGAATTATCGAAGAAGCGAACACGCAAAGGCGTATATAAAATTAAAGATAAAAAGAAAGAATGCTCGAATTGGAGTCAAACTTTCACACAAAGGAAGCCGACAGTAAGCTACCACTAAAGGTATACGGGTGAAAGTGATAGCTAAAGTGGATGGACAGAACAGATGGAATCCTCGGTATTAGAAAAGCAGATTTGCTATATCTTTACCCTCCGTTGGAGAATTTTGAGTCGACAAAGAATGTGTGACGTATCTGCTCTCCAATACGCCCGCAAGTTGAGTCTATTATAGAGGTGAGATTTCAAGATCAGGACAGCCAAATACAAAACTAAAAATAAAGTTACATTAAATACCCTAATTATAACTAAATCTTAGGTTGAACAGGGTAGACCAAGATCGTGGGAGAGTAGAGGCAAAATGGTCAGCTGTTAAGTGCCTTCTCATCCTCCTCATCACCTTTGTAAAACAAAAAAAAAAAAAACAAAAAAAAAAAATCAGGACACACACAACGAATCCAGCAGTTTACAAGAGGGGACCAGATGTATAAGAGCTGATACTGCATAATTCATCTCGACCTAGAGTAATTGCATTAGAACCAGCCGTACCGGGGTCCTGCATAGAGTATTCTGAAAGTATGTGGAATTACATTAATAAAATTGTATTCTGAATGCTTATATTGACATGATTGTAGCGAGTTGATCCTATGAAAAGGGCAGTAATCCTGAATATGTTTTTTGGGCAAGGTAGATTGTGAGTTACGGTGCTTGTACGCTCGATTAAGCTGAGGCTTGTTTAACTTTATAATAGAAATATCTCCTTCTATTTTTGAGTGACAGAGTACAGAAAAGCGTGTGAACGCTGTTTAATCTCAAATGTTGAGATGTATTTATTCTGTACTGTTTTGAGCCATGTGAATAGCTCGCAGCTAGGCTGCATGGATTATTGAGAGCGGTGTTCTAAACAGCCGAGTCTCGTGATTGGGTTTTTTGGCGGGACTAGTGTGTGATCCCGTAGAGAGAGATTGTTCGGAGTGTTGGACCGGGGTGGTCAACGCTGTGTGTGTTTTTGATGGTGTATGCCTACGTAGTGCTTTGAAAAATGTCGACTTATATTTCGCTGTGTGTACAGCATATTTCCTAAGCTGCAGTATGGATGTTTGTGAGTACTCTAGGCCTTGTCATATAGTCGCGCTGAGATGAGTGAAGGCGAGATTATTGCAGATTGCCGGGTGTGCAGTCTTGTAAGAAATAGCTAGTAGGATTCATTATATCTTATAGCGCAGAAGTGAGTCGTGAGGACTTTAGGCCATAATATATGTTAATTGCTGTGTGCAGTATTATAGCGCAGAATTGAGTCGTGAGGACTTTAGGCCATAATTTATGTTAACTGTTGTGTGCAGTCTTATAGCGCAGAAGTGAGTCGTGAGGACTTTAGGCCATAATATATGTTAACTGCTGTGTGCAGTCTTATAGCGCAGAAGCGAGTCGTGAGGACTTTAGGCCATAATATATGTTAACTGCTGTGTGCAGTATTATAGCGCAGAATTGAGTCATGAGGACTTTAGGTCATTAATTATGTGAACTGCTGTGTGCAGTATTATAGCGCTGAGATTATTGTTCAATGTGTTTGTGCTTTGATCTAAACTGTACATGAATGTAAACGTGATTATGTCGTGACTTAATAAATCGTCTTTAAATGTCACCAGGCGTTTACCACATTCCATGATTCTTATGTACGTGCCTGTGGCGTGAGTGTCTACCCTAGCACGCACCCACTTGCAACATTCTACACATCATTACAAGAGAACAGTAGCACATATACCTTTATGATAAATAGCCCTGTGTGGGCGTGGCTTAGTCTATTATATATATAGCACGGAACGACAACAGTTGGACAATAACAGTTAGCGAAATGCCCGTTATCAATGATATAATGATATTAAGCATGTACAGTACAAGTTATTACATTGTTTTGTATTATGATATGGATAATATTTATTGAGATATCAGGTATGGCTCTTTGTCGCTTATTGTGATGTGATTATGGAAGACTGAGATACCATAAATATAATCATATCTTATCCGGCCTGGCACTGCGAGTAGTCCTTTTCAGGACTGGTAAATGCACGCCATCAAGTTATCAGCACTTGTTAGAGCTGGCTTGGAAGACGGGAGCTCAAAGGGTTATTATGTTTGTTTCACACTACTTTCTGTATATATATGTTGTATCATCTATTATATTTATATAATGCAAGTATTGTATCCTTTGTTATATTATTATGCAACTACTAGGTTTGAAATGACACTATGACACTTATATAACAGACATATGGGCACTTCATACCCATGCACACTCTGATGACACTAGCACACACATACTAGGATTTGTGGTAATATGTGGAAGGATACTATCCATAAGGCTTATCATGTTGCAGGTCTGACGTTCAATCTGGTGGTGGATCCAACAGTGCATTCCGAAGTATTGTGACAACGGAACACGAAAGATATTGGACCACTCTTGTTATCTGGTCTCGACATAGTGATGGTAGTCCAGCATATTGACTGAACTGTGTGTCAATACCAGCTATACAACAACTGGGTGTAGCGTTGCAGCTCCATAGACCAGGAATTTCGGAAGATAAGTGCATAAAATAAACATTACCACAATTGATATACCAGAATCCGGTGCTAGTCAGATGATGACAAAGACAGTAAAGAAGGAGTTTTGTTAGACTGTGTAAACAGTGAATATTTATTGTGTCACTTATTTTGATTAATGTAAATTTGTTAATACATATCCTTGTTTTCATTCCAAATACAAAGGAAAGAGAAGATTAAGCAATAAAGTAAATTGATTGATTTTGTTACCTTCTGAAGTTGTTAAATCACTTCCATGTTCTGTAGTTATGAATTAATTAATTGGGAATAATTTATAAAAGCATTTTTTTTTTCTCTAACCAGCGGCACTCGAGCTTTTCCAGCTCTTTTGGCCCAATGACATGTCATTGCGAGGCTGGGGGGTTAGTGGACTTTCCTTCCAACCCGGTCAGGAGTCTCGCTCCTTCCCATCCACACGGAATTTATGTGCAGGAGCCGTTCAGATTATTCAGTCAAATTTCCGGTCGTAAACATTTTTTCAAACGCCGACGCCCGGGTTTGAACCATGAACACCTGGTCGCCAGTACAACGTTGTAGCCATTACACCAGCGCGGCTCCCATTATAAAAGCATAGGTGTAGTCGTAGCGGGAAGGCAAAGTAGGTTCTTGATCTATATCACTTTACCATCTGGACAAGAGCACTTAACAGTCTGACTATATCCTGTGCCATCCATACACCAGTGCTCATTTCTGAGAATAGGGCATTTCAATAGGTCAAGAATACCCTGACTTGATCTATTGACAACAAACAGCACACACAGAGTCACAACACTGGACAGGACATCACTTCCACATGAGGGACAAGTACAAGGAATTGTCTCTGGAGTTCGCAGCAAAGGTTGGGTGTCCTGAAAGATAAACAACCACTACAACAAGTCCAATCCAATTGTTCAATCCGCTGTGAAAATGTCTACTATCCTGGCTCTCTGAAATAACTCTGTTTCTGTCGGGGAATTCCCTGACGAAGAATTGGGGTTCAGTAGGCCTGTCCTTCTCCGGTCGATCACTTACGGGTGACTGAAGTTGTTTGGCGAGGAGGCCAGAGGAATGTATATATATATATATATATATATATATATATATATATATATATATATATATATATATATATATATATATATATATATATATATATATATATATATATATATATATATATATATATATATATATATATATATATATATATATATATATATATATATATATATATATATATATATATATATATATATATATATATATATATATATATATATATTCAAGTGCCTAAACCTCGTGCCACCGAGACTATGTTTCGGGGTACGCTCCTATAGTCAGTAATGACTGATAAGATATATATATGTATGTATATATATATATATATATATATATATATATATATATATATATATATATATATATATATATATATATATATATATATATATATATATATATATATATATATATATATATATATATATATATATATATATATATATTCTGTATCCACAACATTAGCTGCTTAACACACTAGGCTTTTAGAGCCAGATGAGATCTGAGCCCAATAACATATGTCTCAGGCCTAAGGGTTTTTTTATATAATTGGACATGCACCTTAATATATCAGACTAGGTTGAACGGGACGCGCCTCGCCAAAACGAGGCAAAACCTTATTAAAAAAAAAAAAAAAAAAAAGATCTGAGCCCAAAAGGGTATAATCACTATGCGAGTACATACCCGTCAGTGCTACGATAAGCAAGCTCCCTATAACGTGTATGGCACAACAGCTGTACTAAACAGACGACTTATGACTGCACGACTGCGTAGAGTACTAGGTGATGTTGGCTGATGCTCGATCCTGACTTAAAGCGATGTTTTAGCTCTTGACGTGCGAGCAATTAAACCGGCTGTGCCGAGAACAGAAAAAAGTATTCGTTAGTTTTATAACAGAAATAGTATTTGTTGATTTTATGTGACTGAAGTACGATGACTTCAAGTATTCACTTCACATAACACGTCCGTGTTCGTTGTGCTAGTAAATAGGATGGTTTCTAGGGATCTCTTATATAGGGACAATGTCCCCACCAAAGGCCTCTGATCGCAGTCATCCTGCGTGCAAGTGGCTGCAAAGAGTCGGTGAGACTGCCTGTTAAAAAAACACTGGCAAAACGAAGAGTTTCCCAGATGTGACAGGATAAAAGAGTTACGGTCTCTCGTTTGATTGAGAGTTTTGAGAAGTTGCCAGGCCCGTAAAGGGTCCTACAACCAAGCAGCTCAGGGGACATAAAAAGGCGTCGAGCCGTCGCTGCGCAACTTCTTCTGTCTAATTCAAAAGACATTGAAGAGCATGCCGACCAATAAGAGAAAGTTGGCTCGGCTAGAATAGACTAACAAAAGATCTACCTGAGAGTAGCGACCTCTAGGAGCTGTCCAAGTAAGAATTGACATGCGTGAAGACGCAAATATACGTTAAAATGCTAAGACAAGTATAGGAGGGAGTGGTCAAATATCAGAGGTAGGAAAATCGCGTTTTGACAGGCAAATGAGAGGTAACTTATCACAAATTGTCATTCAGTTCATGCACATACTTTCACCAAAATAAAATTTGAAACTTGAAAAAAAAAAAAAAACTAATAATAATAAATAAAGTAATTAGTATGAATGGAAAATATTACTCGAATTGTCCTGGGTTCGAGTCATCGGTAAACCTATCATTTCCGCTGCTATTCTATTGTCGAGTTTTCTACTTCTTTATGTTTTTTACGAGTGCCTGCAGCATACCCATATATATATATATATTTTTTACTTGTCATCTGAAACTATTTTTTGCTGACACTACTGCTTTTCTTTACCAGCTCCCCATTTTTTTTATCTAACGTAGTAGCAAGTACCTTTGAGCCCCACAGTCAACTCTGCTTATTATTAATTTCAGTAATACGCTTATGTACCCTGCAGGGTCTCTAAGTTCCGTTTCTGATATCGCTGACAGTGGAAAACGATATCTGCTTTTTCGGTCAGAAATGTATTTTAATTAGGCGACAAACCGGAGATGTATTTCCGTGCCGTGAGTACAGAATCTAGTCTCTGATTACTTTTAACTTAAAAATCATTAGAATCGACGTGACAAATTTTAACAACGCAAAATAAAAAAAGCGAAAATTAACCAGTACAGAAACACAGATGACATAGCAGCATCTCTGATGATGTAGAACAATAAAAATGCACTAGTTTTAATAAGGTTCGAGTGTGTGAACATTAGTAGATTATATTTAGGATTACTTGTCTGGCTGTCTCCCTCTCTGCTCTCTCTCTTTGTCTCTCTCCCTTTCTCTCTCTCTCTACACACACACACACACACACACACACACACATATATATATATATATATATATATATATATATATATATATATATATATATATATATACACACACACTAACCACTGTGCATCACCACAGTACACGAACTACGTAGCAGCAGCGAGGATCCCAATGTGTGTATACGGGATCACATATTCTATAAATATATTTTTGTGCACATCGTCATTTGCGCATTCTTCTTTGGTAAGTGTTACTATTTTCGGGAGAGTACATATAAGGGAAACAATACAATTTATGTCTAACTTTTAACCAAAGTTGCATCCCTTAGCGTTACGCACTGACAGAAAAAGCTGGTATTTTATATATATATATATATATATATATATATATATATATATATATATATATATATATATATATATATATATATATATATATATATATATATATATATATATATATATATATATATATATATATATATATATATATATAACCGCTGTGTGGCAGTGAAAGTTTGAATAATTGAAAAACTGAAACACAACAATGGAAGAAAGGTCATAAAATATAAACACAATAGAAGAATCCTCAAGGTATCATCATCTTGCCTAAATTTAAAAAAAAAATTTAAAAACAGAGAGATATATGAAAGCACTGTAAAAGGTAAAGGTAAAGGATCCCGTTACACGCCCATTGAGGCATATTGGGAATATGGTGTTAGGCCCATATTATCTTGACCGTCGGCACACTAGGGGTGATGTGGTCGGCATCACGCCGGCCGCCTTAATCTTCCCAGAGCTGCTCTGGTACCCATTTGGGGCTGGGTCGACCCAGGAGCCGTTTGTGGCCTAAAAAATTCCCGCCTCATCCGGGGATCGAACCATAGACCACTGCGCTAGGAAGCCAGTGCACTAACCACTATGCTACCGCGGCTCCCTATGAAAGCACTGTAGACTCAATAAAACTTTCCAACAGATTAGCTAAAACGATCTATGACTACTTGGAAGTGGTTGCTTTATGTGAACAAACACTATACCGACATTGCTTTCCTGTTATCGATCTTCCCACGTAAAAGTGGAGTGGAAAAACGCAAGGACGATAAAGAGAAGTGTGAAGACGCACATAAGATAACAAGAAGTAATGTTTAGACAAGGTAATGGAATTCAGCGGGAACAGTAGACAAAGTACAAGGCACTTTAAAATATCGATTTCTAAAGACGTCGAGTTCGGCGGAGGTAACGTGATTTGACTCGTAATTCAGACACTTAATTTTTCTTGTTACTGGTGATTTTGTTTAATTTACTAATGGGGATGTTGTTTTTTTTTTTTTTGTAGACTCCGTTCGTTAGTCTGATTCCTTTATTTGTTGAATCTTTTGCATTATTTAGATACTGGTTGCCTTTATCTTGTTTTTATTTGTTCATGGTACGATGATATCTCCTTGTTTTTGTTGTAGCACTTCGTTGTTATTTTTAAAGGTATGTTATTAGAGGGAATCGTGACTAACCACAATGCCAACTAAGCACTACCACGTGACAAACTACGTCTTCACAAAATATGTTTTCATTGGCCCCAAAATATTACATGCGCCCTAGCACAAAACTTTGGAATTGAGACGTTGACAAAGAATGTCAATACAGAATGACAGTGGCCTTCATTCTTCTCTGTAAGAACATACATATTGGGGGGAAAAAGGGGGGGGGGGGGGAAACAACAAATCACATTTAAAGAAGTCATGTTCTGGGGAGTCTACGAAATTAGCAAAATGTTCTAGATGCCACAAACACGTTCAAGGAGAAATTAATTTTGCACTGACATTGGTGGTACCAGGACCGGAAGCGGTCAGTCAAACGTTAATATTTGAGCGGATCCATTTCAGCCGAACAAATTGGTTTTCGTTTTATCCAGAAATCGGAGCCACCGAGACGCTTTACTTCTAGCAAATTACAGCACCTAAAAGTTGTTCGACGGCATGACGTTGCAGGCAATTTTATTTTTTAGCAAGACTGAATTTATAAGTTAACATTGCTGTGAAGACCATTGACGTGTGTCTTTGTTCTTTCTTCCATAATATCTAAGTGCATTACTTAGTTCCCCAGGATTTATGATTAGACAAAGAAAGAACAAGGCTAGCACTTCCTCATGCATGTCGTAACAGGCAACTAACATAAGGTTGTGTATGGGGACTTGTCACCTTATAATTACTACAGAAATAACAACTAAAAGTGCTCGTGAATGCTCTGATACAGGCTCCTTGCACACGGACCAGCTGCACCGATGGCTCTTTGCTCCATAAAGAGCCAAAAAATAAATAAAAACTTGATTATGATGATGGTGTCTACTTAAATTTCATTTAGGACAAGTTTATATGTTACCAAATGTGTATATCTAGGTTTTCCAATCTTTGCCTATTATTTTATAACCAACTTTCCCAAATTTTTTTCCAATTCTAGTACAATTATTTTTTTTTCAGTCACTTCCGATTACTGTTAACTAACTTTTCCAATCTTTTCCAGTTACTGTAAAACCCTCTGTCCCAATCTTGGGCACTTCTTACTTCGGATGGTTTACTTTTTTAAATTTTGTTGTTAGCTGTTGCAGGTAAGCGCTGTTACATTTTTACTTCCTTACTTAGTCATTCCTCTTCTACCGTGAGGTGTAGAGGTTTGCAAGAGAGAGCACCATACTATCCTATCGGCTGTCTTCCTCCTGGCCTGGTTCCAATCTAGTCTTCGGAACTTTAGAGATTGTCTAATGATGTGTTCCCAGCGGACTCGGTGTTGTCCTGGAGGTTTGGATCCGTGACTCTTGCTGTTACTTTTTTAATAAGAATGTTTTACCTCATTTTGGAGAGTATTCTGACGTTTGAACGACTGCTCTTTCGGGGATCTATACCCCTTGAAGTTGTCATATGACAACTCCGGAGATCTATACCCATAGTCTTTCAAACGTGAATAAACAAAGGCCTTCAACAAACACATGCTAGGTCCTCCTGTCACGTGCCATGAGCTCAAGTTCTTTCCACGTTTTCCTTATCATTGTTACGTCTATCTCAAGTTCTATTTTTCATGTGTTTTAAGTCTACATCTGCTTCTTTCACCCTGGGGGTTCCAGAACAAGGACTGCCTTGTAATTCTATCAACAGGTTTACTCAGTGTGTGGCCTATTTCTCGCTAGCGTCTTCTTCTCATCTCTTGTTCCACTGGCACTTGTTTGGTGTTTGTCATCAGTTCCACATTGGTAACATTTTCATACCATTTCAATCTTCATTTCCACGAAAGGATCCATTTATGAATGTCTGTAGCTTTTTGATTGTTGTTCTCCATGTTTCAGAACCATACAATAGAATAGAATTGACATTTGAGTTGAAAATTCTTATTTTTGTGTTGGACCCGATTTCTCTTGAACTCCATATATGTCCCAATGCAATGAAAGCTCCTCGTGCTTTCTGTATTCTTATTTTTATATCATTGTCCCTCCAACTTTGTCTATATTACTGCCAATATAGGTGTATGATTTAAGATGACGGGGGAAAAACCTTTAATGTATAACATAGGATAGAACTTCATAGCGTGTATAGCACCCTGTGCTTACGGGGTGATGATAAGTAATGCATATTCTTCTTTGATCTTTAGCCGCCGACCGTCAAAGCAGTCAGTGGCCATTACGGCTGGTGGCGTCTTCTAGGGCAACAACAAATTTGATTCCACTTTGCTCGGTCGGCGGCCATCCTTCGTACAGTGCCCCAACTCTGGTTCATTCTTTGCATCTCAGCCTCCACAGTCCTCCGCCAAGTTGTTTTTCGTCGGCCTCTCTTTCGTTTTCCTTCAGGGGTCCATAGCATAGCTGTTCTTGCGATGGCATCGGGGTCTCTTCTGAGGACATGGTAAACCCAGCTCCAGCGTCTGCCAGCTATGATGGTGTGCATGTCCTCTTGCTTGCTCCGAGTAAGCAGATCTTGGTTGGTGATGGTATTCAGCCAAAAGTTTCGGAGAATTTTTCTTAGGCATGTTGTGTGAAAAGAGGACAATTTCGACATTTCCTTCTCTGTAACTCTCCAGCTCTCCGCGCCATAGAGAAGCACAGAAAGCAAACAGCTCTGATATAATCCTAATTTTGTACTTGTGCTGTACTGAGAGGACTTCCAGATGTTGTTTAGACTAAAAAAGGCTGTTCTTGCTTTGTTCATTCTGTTGTTGATGTCTTTGCTTGCTCCGCCGTCTGGTGTTACCATGCATCCTAGGTATGTGAAAACATCTGTCTGTTCCAGTTGCTGATTCCTTACTGATATGGGCTCAGGGTTGCTCACATTGAGCGTCATGACCTCTGTCTTCTTTAGGATGATGTTCAAGCCCACCTGCTGGCTATACTTATTAAGTCTATCCGTTTTTTCCTGGATGTGTTGATGTGAATGTGCTAGCAGTGCAATGTCATCTGCATATTCCAGATCTTCCAATGTAGAAAATGTAGTCCATCTTATTCCTCTTGGATTACCCTCTGTTGTCTGGTGCATCACCCAGTCTATGACGCTTTCACCACTGTCAGTCATACGAGCCTGAGACTCCGGATGTCCGTCCCGCAGCAACGTTTTTCCATTTATTGTTGTTTCCGTAACATGTGCGATTTTTTACATAGACAGGGGTGTCGACCCTGTGCTAAACCCCCCAACCTGGAGGACCAGAGTACCAGCTTTTGTCTGACCCCTATCCACGCAGACCAGTCCAGCTTGGTTGAACCTACCAGAAGTAAATCTCCCACTTGCATAACTCTGGGGATTGTCAGGGTACACAAGCTGCCTTACAGCTACAAGGTATAGGTACCATTTATGGCAGAAGTAATGCATGAACACATTAAAAAAAACACACACATTTTAAGACGGCTGATACTGTCTCACTGTGTCCTCTATAGACCGTCCACAGCACGACTAATATGAGGTTGTTCATGGGACTGACAACCTCGTAATGTAAAATAAATTGCTACAGAAGCCATACCTTCCAGAGCACATAAACGCTTTAAAGAAGAGGAAGAAGATTTTTTGAATTACGGTTAAGCTTTTTGTTAAAGGTCGAAGATACAACGCCACACAGGCTACCACTGTTAATGCCAGGAAGAGGTTGAAAACGGCTTGTTGTGTGTCGTTGTTTAGAGTGGTCTGGTAGACGAATGATTACAGATTACATGATTGCGCACTTTTAAAGAAAACAAACGCAGTAGCAAAATGTCTATTTTATATAAAAACATATAACGTTTAATACACGTACTATTATCATCGCAATTCCTATTACTACTGTATGTAGCTAATTATCTAACCTGAATCTACCCGAGTGGTGATTCTGTTACGGAAATTCATGACAGCGACATCAGCTAATTCCATTTTACCATGTGTTATACTTTAACAATTCCACTCCCAACGGCAATATATGATATATGACTCAAAGCTGCTCACCTGTGGTACAATTTTCCATGTCTTTGAAAAACACGCCAAGTCCCTACTCATTCATTAGCAGAATGTTTGAATATTTCATGAGCACTGATTATATGTCACTCTAATCTGATAATGTTTCAAATCATTGTCTAATATACTGTATGGAGAGTTTGAATTTTGTTTGTTGTTTGTTTTTAATTTGTGTTTGTTTTTTCGTTTTCTTTGTTCATTACTTTCTATTTTGTTTTTTGCTTATGACTGGATACTATAAAATATTTGCTTTTATATTACCTTTATATTGTTGCCTGCCTTTAAATTAATGCTTAAAGTACATGTGGGAATGAAAGGATACACAATGAGAGAGAGAAAGAGAGAGACAGAGAGAAAGAGAGAGAGAGAGAAAACGAGAGAGAGAGAGGGAAGGAAGAGCAGAATGTAAAACGGCATGCGCGCCCAATTCTTAACTTTATTGCGCCCAATTCTTAACTTTTTGAAAATGAAATTCGTTCGTTGTTTTGTTCGTTCGATCAAATAATAGGGATCCCGTTACACTCCCATTGAGGCATATTGGGAATATGGTGTTAGGCCCATATTTTCTCGACCATCGGCGCACTAGGGGTGATGTGGTCAGCACCACGCCGGCCGCCATAACCTTCCCAGAGTTGCTCTGGTACCCAATTGGGGCTAGGTCGACCCAGGAGCCGTTTGCGGCCTAAAAAAAATCCCACCTCATATGGTGATCGAACCATGGACCACTGAGCTAGGAAGCCAGTGCACTAACCACTATGCCACCGCGGCTCCCTTTGTCTAGTCATTTAAGTGTATAGTCACTCAAAGATTGCGAGATGGAAGCTCTCATGTGGAAGTTATCACATAACAATTCCTATTGGAATGAACGAATATCGGTTGTTCATATAGACAGACGTTTTCTGTGGTTCAAAATTTCTACAGGGTCGGGCAGCCGGCCAATGCCCAACCTTCCTTAGTTGCCTTTTGTATAACCAATGTAGAACTGATGATAAAAGCTAGACAGCTGGTGTCAGAGGAACATGAGACGATACGGAGACACGGACGATGGATACGGCGTACACACTGAGGAAACTGGTTATACCTCGTACTACGAGTCGTAGCTTTACTAGTAAGTCCTTGTTTGGGAATCCAAAGAGTAAGAGAGGTACTGGCAGAACAAAGACAACACGGAGAAGAGAACTGGAGTCAGACAATGAAAGAAATGAGAAAGGCAGCAAGCAAAGTCATTGAGCTGATGGCGTGGAACAGGAGAACTTGCCTGAGACACGAGAACTTGACTGACAAACGAGTTTGATGATAGCCTATACTCCTTGGAGATCCAAATGGTAATGAATCAACGCATAAACAGACGTAATGCATTTTTTTTAAATGTTTTTCAGCAAGAATATCCCGCATTCATAGATAACTGTTCTGCTTTCTTTCTCACATGCACATGACGCCTCACCATACAGGTCTACCGCCAATCGTCAATGTATATTTCCCATAGCGAACGTAAATCTTGCAAACAATTAAGCATTCCAGAAATAAATCATTCTAATTTTCAGGCGTATTTCTCCCTGGACCAAACTCACAAAAAAGAAAGTTAATCTCCCTTACCGACAGTGGCCACGGGTTAAGTGATTTACTGTTAGCTATGTCCAATAAATCTGATCTCTGTAGCAACAACAACAACAACTACAGCAACAAAATAAAATAAAATGTGGATTTGCGAAAGAAGGGATCCTTAACATTTACCTTTTACTTTGCGTTAGACGGGATCCTTTAAGTTTACCTTTTACCTTGCGTGAAAAGGGATCCTTAACCTTTACCTTTTACTTTGCGTGAGAAGGGATCCTTAACCTTTACCTTGCATGAGAAGGGATCCTTAACCTTTACCCTTGCGTGAGAAGGGATTCTTAACTTTTACCTTTTACCTTGCGTGAGAAGGAATCCTTTACCTTTATCTTTTACTTTGCGTGAGAAGGGATCCTTAATCTTTACCTAACTTTTACCTTTTACCTTGCGTGAGAAGGAATCCTTTACCTTTATCTTTTACTTTGCGTGAGAAGGGATCCTTTACCTTTTCCGTTTACCTTGCGTGAGATGGGATCCTTAATCTTTACCTTTTACCTTGCGTGAGAAGGGATCCTTTACGTTTACCTTTTACCTTGCGTGAGAAGGGATCCTTTACGTTTACCTTTTACCTTGCGTGAGAAGGCGACACAATTTAAAATGCAATATTTCTAATTATGCACTGTGTAGGTTCCGGAGGTCTGTCATGGGTTACTGTTATTTTTATTTTCAACTCGCCCAATTTTTCTTTTGCACGTAATTCATTTGTTCTTTAATTGTTATTAGGCGTTCGAGTTCATAGTTATTAGTTCTGGGTTTAATTTTTGGACGTTAGGAAAAATCCGACCACCCGCACCTACCCTGTTTAATTGTAGGGATGGGGGAAGCACGACCCAGATTACCGTGGAACCAATGAAAATTATTCTGTAGTTAGAAGGTCAGAGGGTTGCCTAATATTACGTATTATTTCAGCGTGTGAGCAAAATAAATTTGCAATTGGCATGGTAAACAATGAGTCATAGGTTAGCTTAAGATATGATTGGCCGGGTCCGATTTAATTTATGTGCAGGTATGTTAGTAGGTCAAAGGTTGGTTAGAAGCGGTTCCTGATAGCTAATATCAGACGCGATGACTCACTGCGTCCGTTATTGCATTAGAATATTTATACTATATATTGAGCATCAAAAATCTTTTAGCGCTCACAAGTCCCAAGAATTCTGCCGTGAAGAAACGCCATTCTATATCGTCTGCTCAGTTCGAGAAATTCGGTATTAGTGGGTATGTCTATAACTTAATAAGCGTTGTAGCAAGTTTTTATAAGAGCTAAGCACTTTAGAGTAAGCTTTCTTCTGGGATTTTTTAAAATTTGTATTAGTCAGGAGTGCCATCAATTGCTAACTTATACAAAACTAGAACCAGGGTAGTGTAAGTTTTGTCTATAATTTTTCTTTGGATAAGCTAGCAGTAATCTATGAGTTTGTAGCGGCTTTTGAGATAATTTAACTGTGTAAGGACTAAGGTTGGTGTAATGTAACTATGAGGTCAGTGTAACCACATTTGATTATTGATAATTTGTAGTGTATATACGCGGGTATGGTTGTGTATTAATTTGTTGTGTTAGTTGGTCTTGTAGTCAGGAGACAGGGGTGAAATAGATTTTATATTTCATGGATGGTGTAGTAACAGTGTTAAATAATTGTGTTTAATTGATAACCTTCCCGGGTTAGTCTTTAATAAGAAGTTAAAGCTGGGACATTATCCTGTACTGCGGGATTTTCGCTTCAACGAAGCTATTGTTGTATCGCCTGTCAGCGAGACAAGCGCACAATAGATTCAGGTCAGCCCTCGTCTGGGGTTTACATAACTGACAGCGGGTTAAATTAGTGCGGGAGAGAGATAGGAGGGGATTGTAAATTAGTTTGACCGTTAGGCTAAAAAATTTGGTTATTTCTTGTGCGTAGCTTGTGTGTAGGGGAGATTTATTAATTTAGGAAACACCAGGGTGTAGATGGAGTTAGGTGGTAGTATGTTATGTATTAGAAGATATTGAATTGTTGTATAGATGTTTATTTTTTGTTCCACAGCGTCAAGGCCGGGTGGTGGAGATTATATATAGACCTAAGTCTACCACGGACTTTGCCATCCAGAGAAAAGGAAAGCACGAGACATCATTAAAGGTGAAGAAAGCTGGATACGCGCTTGTACCGGCGCCCAGTACTCCTGCAACACTGAAAGACTTGAGAGGTTCTCTTGCAGTGAGGGCGCATTCCTCAGCGGGAACTGGTCTCTAGGTCAGGAGCTCTTAGCTCATTAAGGCATACCTAACAGGCACGTTGCCTGGTGTTTATAATACTGCCACATCGCTTTAGTTAACCAGGCCCTCTTTATCAGTATTCAGGAAAGGAGAGAGGGAAAACATACCTTTTCCAATGCTAACAACAGAAGGGGCGTGACGGAGAAGCAACTCATCAGATCCTCAGACGAAGACTGTAGCATCAGAGAGGCACTGACCCGAGACAGCGGAGGGAGCGAGATACTTAGCCCCCCCCCCCCCCCCCCCCCCCCCCCCCCCCCCCCCCCCCCCCCCCCCCCCCCCCCCCCCCCCCCCCCCCCCCCAAGTATAGTTCTTTAATTCTTAGTCGGTTTGTTTCAGACAGGTGTGAAAGAGAGTGTGGAAATGTTTCTTATTGTGTCTTTCACTTGATTTGTTCTTTTTCAGGTTGTGCGAACTCGCGCTGTATTTTCTTTACTGTGGATTCGATTTGTTCTTTAATAAACTATAAAATGTACACTGGATCAGTTTATCTTTAACTATACTGTACGTATATGCTTTGTCTGTATAGTTGTGTCAGTGGAATTTAGTGAAACCTTATCTCCTTTCTGGTAGTCAGAGGTAAGACAGTAGCTATTACATAAGTCATAAGTGGCGAGGGAGAGTCAATCTCGGTTCTGACCCTCGAAGCTATAAGTCTCATCCTTCCACATTCACTGTCATTCTCATCTAAATCTATCTTCTCAGACTTTCTCATAACTAGTGTCTTGTCTCTGTACTCAGACTCTAATAAAAGCCACTTCGTGACAAGTGGGTGGCATCGTCGTCGGGATCATTTCTGGGATCTTGTCTAGATTCATAGATTGGTTCTACAGGAAGTTATCCGAGAAAAGATTTTCTTTATTTTACCCCCAGACTCTGAGCTGTTAAAATTGATCCAGTCAAAAGTTTTTCCACAGGTTGCATTCATTCTAGATTATCGTAGTTGTAATAAGGCTTTAGATGACATAGAGGTAATTGTTGGCTAACCGACATTTTTTTTCTCTAACAGGAAGGTAATTCCAGGTTTTAGGGTAGCTTCATTTTTTCCAGGTTACTAGTGGGTAACGGATGTTAGCGGTGGTATTTATTACTCAGATTTGGCGCTAGTCTGAGTTTGGGTTGTGGTAGGGACAGCAGAGATAGAGGAAGTATTTATTAGTAGGTAACGGGAAGTATTTTTCCTTTTCCTTTCTGTCCTTCTCTGTAATTGTGAGCTTACGGCAGATTTTACAGGTAAGATGGCGGAATTGACCAAGTTACGAGCTGCCTGGCGTGAGGCCGCTTAAGATATGGGAATGGATGAGGCCAAGCCTAAGGCCTGCATGATAAGGGAAAACGATAGGCAGGCTGAGATGGAATTGCGGAAAATGGAAGCAGAGAAGGAGGAAAGAGACCGGCAGGCCGTGATAGAATTGCGGAAAATGGAAGCAGAGAAAGAGGAAAGGCAGAGGGCAGCAGTGAGACAACATGAACTTGCCATGCGGTCTCTGGAACTACAAAGTAGAGCATCTGAGGGCAGTTCGGCGAATGAAAACTCCCCCAGAGCAGTGGCGGCAGATCCCTTAGGGCACGCAGGCCCCCGGATGGCTGCCATGAATTTCCCGTTTGACTCTTTCCCTAGTGGGAACAAGAAAATCGACGTGTTTCTGCAGAAATTAGAACGGATGGCGACGGCTTATGGATTAGATGGTAGTCTTTGGTGTTTAAAGATATCTCAGTCCCTAAAAGGTCCTGCGTATGACATGGAGATTATTTTTAGACCTAAGTCTATCACGGACTTTGCCTTCTAGAGAGAAGGAAGGTACGAGACATTAATGAAGGTGAAGAAAGCTGGATACGCTCTTGTACCGACGCCCAGTACGTCTGCAACACTGAAAGACTTGAGAAGTTCTCTTGCAGTGAGGGCGCATTCCTCAGCGTGACGGAAAGCAACTCATTAGATCCTCAGACGAAGACTGTAGCGTCAGAGAGGCACTGACCCGAGACAGCGGAGGGAGCGAGAAGTTACAGAGGAACATGTGGGTAAACAGAATACTTAGAGGACAGCCTCTGAGTTAACGCTGAGTGTAGTAGTGCTTGTGGTGTATTATTCAATTGGGTAAGACAGTCTAGAGCGCTTTTGAGACAGTAGTTATTTAGTTCTATCTTCAGTGGGACAGGGTATTAGTTAGTAACCATAGTGTAATCAGGAGTGGTGGCTCGTACTTAGAGACCCCCCCCCCCAAGTATAGTTCTTTAATTCTTAGTCGGTTTGTTTCAGGCAGGTGTGAAAGAGAGTGTGGACATGTTTCTTATTGTGTCTTTCATTTGATTTGTTCTTTTTTAGGTTGTGCGAACTCGCACTTTATTTTGTTTACTGTGGATTCGATTTGTTGTTTAATAATCTATAAAATGTACACTGGATCAGTTTATCTTTAACTATACTGTACTTATATGCTTTGTCTGTATAGTTGTGTCAGTGGAATTTAGTGAAACCTTATCTCCTTTCTGGTAGTCAGAGGTGGTGAGACAGTAGCTATTACATAAGTCACAAGTGGCGAGGGAGAGTCAATCTCGGTTCTGACCCTCGAAGCTATAAGTCTCATCCTTTCACATTCACTGTCATTCTCATCTAAATTTATCTTCTCAGACTTTCTCATAACTAGTGTCTTGTCTCTGTACTCAGGCAGACTCTAATAAAAGTCACTTCGTGACAAGGTCTATTATGAGAAAGAACGTGCCAACTGCCCCTCCCTCATGCGCTTCGTACAAGGAGACTAATATGAGGTTGCACATGGGGTTGGCAGCATCATAATGTATAACAACTCGCCACAGCAACCACTACCGTAAGAGTGTGTGAATTCTTGGTGTAGGCTTCCTGCAAGGGGGTAGGCTACACTGATGGCCCCGTGCTCCGTAAGGAGCACAAAGAAAAATGAGGAGGCTAACACATGGAGTTATGACCCAAGTAGGCCCGCTCCCCTTAGAGCGTCAATGAGATTAAATGGCTGAAAAACTTGTCCGACGGAGGAACTATTTCTTTTGATCAAATTACATCCTGTTGTAATGATCTGTTATAGTTTCATGTTATGGATGATGACAAATGTAAAAACATCTTATGAGGTATAGAAAGAATATGTCTACTGCTTCTTAAGACCTGTCGTAGAAGGCGACTGCTATGAGGTCATGTATGAGGCGGACAACATGCTATGAGGTCATGCATGAGGCTGACAACATCATTGTGTAAAGGAAATTGTTACATAATATCTTGTATATCTCGTGGAGTTGTCGAGCCGCATAGTCGCATCCCAAAAGATATCTTCTATGGATAACTGGCAGATGGCAAAAGAACAGGTTGGTGGCCGCAGTTGAAGTTCAAAGGTGTGTGCAAGAGAGACAGGAGAGCGCTGGACGTAAATCCAGCAACCTCGGGAGGATGAAGCTGTCGATCACACCAAGTGGCGCCACCTCATATTTGGGCGAAAATAAACTCTCTCGGCAAGCAACAGACAGTAAAAAACGTTGAAAGGAACACCGGGAAAAAAAGCAGCTGAGGATGTCACCTCAGGGGCGCATTCCAATAGTCAGTTAAGACTGAAGGGGGCTATTATTATAGTTGTCGATATCTCCTAATCGTTCAACATTCTTCAGTGTGTGTATTGTTTCCGTACATAGTTTTTTTTCTGCTCTACGACAGTAGTATGATGGGCTTTCAAGTACTCACTGATAGACGAAACAAAGACATAAAAGGGTAACTGCTGCCCCGGGTTTCTAATATGAAGTTGCGCATGAGGCTGGCAATGGCATCGTGTAAAACTAAGTGCTGCAGAAACCTGGGTTCAACTTACAGAAACATCACTACAAGATGTAGAATATCGTACACATATCTTGGCAGCAATACAGTCAAAGTTGGAGGGACAAATAATGATATCAAAATAAGCATACACAAATCAAGAGGAGCTTTTACTGCATTGGGAAACATATAGAGATCAAGAGAAATTAAATCCAAAACAAAAATAATAATCTTCAACTCACATGTCAAGTGAGTCTTATTGTATGGCTCTGAAACACGGAGAACAAAAAAAAAAAAAAAAAAACAACCAACAAGCTGCAGACTTTCATAAAGTATTGCATAACCATCTTCATAGAAGGCGGCATTTCAGATACTAAAGTTAACAATGCTCCGCCTCATGCAGCATTGTTCTTGACATCTGAAATATCTCTCGATAACTCCCTTGAGGTAGAGGCATCATTATCCTTCTGTCTACAACTCTACCAAGAGTAATCTTGTGCGAAGATAGACACATTTAAAGACCTACATAAGTTGCTCTTGAGTTTTGGCCACTTGTGGACCACTACTGCAGAGCTAAGGGGAGGCAACCCGTGCCCCCCCCCCCCCCCCCCCCCTCGGTCTTACGCTTTTCAATTAGCGCTGTTTCGATATAACACTGTTTCTATTTTATGCCAAATACCCGTTATAAACGGTACAAAATTTGATCTTACGCTTTTCCAATTAGCAGGGCTGTTGATTTTGGCCAAAAAGATATGAATACACTGTTTATAAGTTTGAAAATTACTGCCAAATACCCTTCCTCTTTACCCCTTTACAAATTTGCCCACTGTTAGGACGTGCTCCTTGCCCAGAACCAGAGCAAAGTATTTTAGCATGGGAGGCAGGAAAACGATATAATGATTTTCTCCTAGCTTGGGACCAGATTTGAGCGTGCAAGCTAAACTGGAGAAGCTGGGGACGTGACGCCATGTTTCGGAAAATGGCAGAAAAATGAAAATAACTACATTGTAGATAATATCAAGTTGGTATTGGCTGCAAAAGAGCGAGAAGCCTCAGCAGCCTTAGTTAAACAACAACAAAAACAAGTGCAGTATTGTTGCGTGATAAATTCTCGCAACATCGTTTTATTTCAATATCTGTTTTATAACGCAAGGGCAACTCTGCCAAATCTGAGTCACTTCTAAGAAAGCATTGCCGCGTTTAGTATCGAATGTGTAGGACGTGACATGACTTTCCTTGTTTTTGGAGAGCCCAGGAATGCGAGAGCAAAGTATTGCCTTAGATCTCCGCATTTTGGGAGAGTCCCTCTTGGATATTTCGTTTATTCGAGATAATACCTCTAGTGTTTCCCACAGGTCGGGAGGCGTGATGTTTCTGTGTATTTGATGAAAGCAAGGGAAATGGACTCTTTCATGAACTCTATTGATTTTGGGTCGTGAGCGATTTCGATTCATAGCCTGTCTGCGAAAGTCGTCGTCACGAGATGTTTTCCTAGCTCACATGTCGCTGCATTGTACTGCATCGGTTGATGCAGGGACCAAGGACCATTACTTGCTACTTTGTTAAATGAACTAGGTTTGGAAAACCTTTATTATCTAGAGGATATTTTTGAGGACATTATTTATACTTCGGCAGACGTGTCTGTCTTGCTGGAGTCAAACTAAGGAGAGTGAACTGATCTCATACATCTGGTTATCTCCTGGCTGTTATAGAAAAGGATGGAGTTTTTCACCTTACTACATTTACAGCACTTTGAAATATAACATGCATCTGACTCATCATTGTAATGCTGTCTACCGTCTATTGCTGTATTGAATGTTGCTGTGATAATGACTGTTTGATGTGCCTACACATTTGCGTAACCATTTTGTCACTGTGGCGTCCACAATAAATAATGAAGAAAAAGTCAACGGCTGTTTCAAGACTCATTGACTTTATACGTCGTGAGTTTACTGACGTCCTATGTGGATTGCCCTGTTATTGTTGCATGAACATTGTTTTGACTGAACACATCTACACACTACACAAAACCAGACATGCGGATGCCATCCATCATCATATGGCGTCACGCATCAAGTATATTCATGACTAAGTAGATCAGAGAAATAATTTTCTTTTTTAAATTATGTTTTATATTTTATGATAACTGTTAGATTATAAGAAAATTTAAATTGTTACATTTGATAGTGATCATGTTGTTTTTACATCTTCTTCTTCTCTGATCCTTAGCCACCGACTATCAAAGCAGTCAGTAGCCATCACGCCTGGTGGCGTTTTGTAGGGCAGCAACAAACTGCTTCCACTTTGCTCGCACAGCGGCCATCCTTCGTACAATGCCCCAGCTCTAGTTCATTCTTTTCATCTCGGCCTCCACAGTTCTCTGCCAAGTTGTTTTTGGTCGGCCTCTCTGTCGCTTTCCTTTAGGGGTCCATAGCATAGCTGTTTTTGTGATGGCATACAGGTCTCTTCTGAGGGCGTAGCAAACCCAACTCCAGAAACTGCCATTATGATGGTGGGCATGTCCTCTTGGTTGCTCCGAGTAAGCAGTTCTTGGTTGGTGATGGTATTCGGCCAAAAGATTCGGGGCATTTTCCTTAGGCAGACTGTGTGGAAAGGACATTTTCGACATTTCCTTCTCTGTTACTCTCCAGCATTCCGCATCATAAAAAAGCACAGAAAGCATACAGCTCTCATATAATCTTAATTTGGTGTTTGTGCTATACTGAGAGGACTTCCAGATGTTGTTTAGACTAGCAAAGTCTGTTCTCGCTTTTTCATTCTGTGGGTGATATTTTTGCTTGTTCTGCCGTCTGGTGTTACTAAGCATCCTAGGTATGAAAATGTGCCTGTCTTTCCAGCTTCTGATTCCATATTGTTACGGGCTCAGGTTTACCCACATTGAGTGTCAGGACCTCTGTCATCTTTACATTGGGGACCCAAAGATGCAGCAATAGAGAATGCAGTCAGCGACCCATAGCTTGACTGCTTGCATCAGGATCAGCGAACCAGAGCTGGTCAAGACCCTACTCCACCTCCACGTGGTGGTCCTGGAAACAGATTGCATCACTGCAGTCTGGCTGAGCGAGTAGGGATCGCAGTGGGAAGGCAAACCCGGTCCCAAAAAATGCCGTGCAGAAGTCGGATGCGTCGACCGAAAGGTGCAGATATCACAGCTTAGGCGTAAACAGACACAACGCAACCACCGTCCTTTTCAGGACGAACGAGGAAGAAGAAGAAGAAGAATCTTTACATTGATGTTCAGATGTAATTTTTTACATGGTAATTGGAAAATCACTTCATATATTTAAATTGTAACTTTGTTCTCACTTCTGTACAACTAATTTATACGAAACAACACCACAATAAAGATAATTAACTGCCATTTTATATCATAAGATATTATGTCTCATTAACTTTACAGTCCAACATAAGATCCACTTTGTTCAACACAAACTTTTCGTAGCTGGAAGCAGCTTTAGCCTTTCCATGTAACATCAGTTTATTGGCCATTTTAAGTTTTAATTTGTTTTATTTTGTTTCAGTGAATATTTAAAAAAAATTTAATTTATTTGTCAAATGCCAGCTATTTAGCTCATTGTTCCGACAATTGCTTCTTGTATCTCCAGCCAAGTGAAGATACAAACATTTAAAAAAAAATAGGACGTCAATTTTCAATCGCCCTGCGAATCTGCAAGCTTCTGTTGCTGCTTCTGTTCAATTATGCTTGTGATAATGTTATGTCTTACGTCTTCTTCGTACACTCTCAGACATCCACTTGAATGTTTTAAAAGAAAGCAGTAGTCAGTTTGAGGCTTTTGAATCTCTACAGAGCTTATCCACGATTGGTACTGGTGTCTATTCCACATATGTTGGACAACTTTGAAGCAGATGTTCAGCAGTCATTTTATCAGTGCCACAGTTACACTGATCGGTAGTTCCTATCTTTAGCTTGTTGAATAGATGGTATCTCAATCTGTTGTGGCCAGTGCGGAGTCTGAAGATTCCCACTTGTTCTCTTCTATTGAGCTGATAGTATACATCATTTAGTGTGTGACCTGGATGCTCTACATCCCATTTGTTTCTGTATCTGATTCTCATAAAACTCTTTTGCCTCCTCGAAAGTTACGCTTGCATCAGGTTGAGGTAGATTTCTACCTTCCTTTGCCAATCTGTCAGCCTCTTCATTGCCGGTGATATAACAACGAGATGGGATCCATTGGATCACAACACTTTTGAATCGTTGACATAATTTGTGGAGCACTATTATGAAGTCTGTATTATTTTGGCTTTTCAACGCTGCACTTACTGACTGTGCATTATTTGAAAATATGGCTTACGTTTGGTCCTGAATTCACGTTATCACTGTTTGTGTGTGAAGAAATACATTTGCGTGTTATAAAATACGTAGTGTTTATGATGGTTCATGCTCTAAAATATCTGGCATATCTCGTAACTCCAGAAACGGAATCTCACACCCCTATAACGTAAGATGCTCTGGTCTAATTGATTACTGCTTCTTGTACGATTTCATTGATCTTCTACGCTTCCGTAATTAACTCATTATTTATAATTGATGCATATTTTTCCAACACATACTGAGCCATACTAATTGTTAATAACTAGAATTCAAACAGTTATACGCTGTGCGAATCCCTAATATTTTTCCAACACATACTGAGCCATACTAATTGTTAATAACTATAATTCAAACAATTATACGCTGTGCGAATCCCTAGTATTGTCAGATATAATGAGCATCTTTTGGTAGCGAGAAATTTGCCACTTGTAAGTATTCAAACAATGGTGGCCATACTTCTATGTCCACGAGAGAATTGGAGCTCGCTACACTTGAAAGCCTGCAAGAACAATTAGAAGCGCCATTTTTTGTTTCAGCAAATCTAATTCTGAGTGCAAAGGCGTAATATCTGTGAGGGTTTTTTTGTTGGACATGACACGAATTAAGTGCAATCAAATTAATAGATCCAGTTGACATTATCTCCAAAATGACATTCCACCGAGACCTGCCTTCAGCAAAATTAATATTCTATTGAAAAAAATATATTCAACAGAAGCCTAGTTTTTAAGAACGATGAAATTATAAATGAGTGGGGTTTTTAAATGAAAATATACATTTATTGAACACGGCGTTCTATCCTGTAAATAAAAATATTTTTATTGTTGAAAAGAATCGACATCATTGCCCTCTGGGCAAACTCGTATGTGCTCAGTCTCCTTCAGAATATGTCGAAGAGTGTTAATGCTTACTGTTCCTGTAGCTCGCTGGTTATATACGCGACAGATGCATCCTCTCATACGCCCATCTCTGCTAGCCTTACGCTTCATACCAGATTCCAACAGTATTAACCTTGATGATTCATCTATTGCAGTGTCATTCTCTAACAGGCGATAATTAATTGTTTTCAGTATCTCTCCCTTCTCCATATCCATTGTCCACACTGTAGGTGATTTTGCTGCTTGTCTGTCAGCTCTCTCAGTACCGCGTATCGTAAACAAAAATAAAAAAAACAGATTATAAAAGTTGATATCCTAATGAAGACGCTGTTCTAATAAGTTTACATTCTACATAAGCTTTCTGAAGCTGTTGGAAAAAAATGGTTATTTGCAGAAGTATGGCTGGCACGGAATAATCAATCAATCAATCAATTCCCTTTAGCTTCCTTAGGAGCATAGCCCTTCAACAGACACACGCCAAGTCCTCCTGTCACGTGACATCAGCACAAGTTCTTTCCACATCTTCCTCGCCATATTCGCTTCTATTTCCAGTTTTGTTCTCCATGTGTTTGTTTTTTTTTTTTTGTTTTTTTTTGGGGGGGGGGGGGGGGGGGCTAACTCTGTCTCTCTTTCTATGGGGATTGCAAAATAAGGACTGCCTTGTAATGCTATCAACAGGTTTCCTCAATGTGTGTCCTATCTATCGACACCGTCTTCTTCTCATCTCTTGTCCCACTGTCACTTGTCTGGTTCTTGCTATCTGTTGCCCATTGGTGACCTTGTCAAGCCATGTCCATCCTTCTATTCTACGCATATATGGAAGTCTTTATCTTTTTGTTGTTCTTTTTGGCGGAATAATGACGAAATTTAAATGTCTTACCTAACGTGAATGGAGTATCAAGAAACGTTTAATACTGAGACCAGAGTAGCAATTCTCTCTCTCCACTTCTCTCTCTCTCTCTCTCTCTCTCTCTCTCTCTCTCTCTCTCTCTCTCTCTCTCTCTCTCTCTCTCACTCTCTCCCTCTCTCTCTCTCTCTCTCTCTCTCTCTCTCTCTCTCTCTCTCTCTCTCTCTCTCTCTCTCTCTCTCTCTCTCTCTCTCTCTCTCTCTCTCTCTCTACCCCCCTTCTGTCTCTACCCCTCTTTCTTTCTCTTCTATATATATATATGATTTTTTTTGTTCTATGTATGAAAGTTTTTGTGTATGTATTTTTGAATGTATGTATGTATACAAATTATTCCTGACATGTCCACCAACTTCTAGATTAGCTACGAAGCTAACACTTGGCACAGTAGTAGCTACGCGTGACGCTGATCTGGCCAATCAAAAGAAGTCCATTTGTCTCGATTTTGACATGAATTTGGGTGTTTTTTTTTCTGTACGCTTAAACCGTGACTGCGAAACTGCAAAGCGAGAGAAAATTGCATTCTATATATGTATTGTAAAAGCTACCTGGCGGAGAACTGTGGAGGCAGAGATGCAAAGCAAGAACCAGAGCTGGGGCCCCAACCGAAGGGTGGCTCCCGACCGAGCAGAGTGGAGACAGTTTTTTGCTGCCCTACAAGACGCCACCAGGCGTGACGGTCACTGATTGCTTTGTTAGTCAGCGGGCAAGGACCAAAGAAGGTGAAGAAAATAATATGTACTGTTGTCATGCCCACAACGTCATCTGCTTTGATGGCGAAGTTGGTAAATTCGTGGCCGATGAGGTACTTAAAGTGACAGATGATAGAATCCCAGAATTGACAAGCATGTCAGCACATGGCCTTACAGATACAGTTACAAAACTAATGGTCCAAGAAACAAAAAAAAACCACGCCTGTTAATTGGTTTCCTCGTTCACATAAGTTAGGCGGTCCCCTCTACTGCAGACATCCACTTGGAAAAATGGACAAAGGATTCTTTTTACCGTAGATAATGTAGCCGAGAAGAGGTTGGAACCTTTTAACAATGCTTAGTTTTTTATTAAAATTATGTCAGTTGGATACTTTTTATACCTAACCATATCTTTATCATGAAGTACCCGCTTAGTAAACCTGGAGCAGGATAAGTTCGAATTCTAGGAGCACCCGTGTTTCAATATCCTGGGATGCGAAAAAGAAAAGCGCTTAGCCTGATATACCAATCAGAGGTTTTGATTGGCTGGCAACCTGTCACATAAAACCATTGCTATAGAATGAGGTAGTATGGGCTCTCTAAAACCTACTACAGTGTAGGCTCCATGCTCCACCGTTTGGAGCTATACGGAGACAGGAGGAGGAGGAGAATATAGACCACGCACTTAAACAATCAATGCAGAGTGCTACTTTCTCCGCCAGCCGTTCTATAAAATCTGAGGACCGACGTTTGATAAGGTTACCAGACCTAACGGTCTTTTCTATTCGCGCCTTAACATAACCGATTAAACAAATAAAGAGGGGAAACCCGAGGCCTGTAAACAGTAAATAAATAAATATTACACAAGATCCCGGATCGCCCTAGGTACATATCCGGTGTTATATGCTGCGAATCGCGCTATTGACCCCTGTCTTCGAAGTACTATTTTTGTGGTGCCTAGCTGGCAGGGAGGAGAGTGTGATTCGCATCTGTAGCTAGGCGGGGGTGCCGTTCGAAAGGACCTGCGTTCGATTCCCCGGTAAGCCACTCACTTCTCTTGTATTTCTGTTGTCTAGTTTTCTATTCTTTATTTCTCACGAGCGCCTGAAACACATCTTTATGTGTATAATACAACCACCAAAAAAAAAAAGTTTATTTAAAAAAATAAAGGACCGACATCATTCGACTACATGACTGGATATGTAGAAGGGCACATGACGTTTCAGTCAGAATGTAACGATCTTTAAGGAGCATAGGCGCACCACTGGACTTAGCCACCGTGCAGGAAGACTTTAGTTAAACATATCAATGAATTATTGATGTGCGGCTTCTCTGTAGCAATTAGTTTAAAATTATAACATTTACTAGCAACAACCCGCCAAAATTGGCAGGTTTTTAATTATAGTGTGTTGTTTCTATAACATGTATTACATTGCTGCTTCTTCTATAGTCTCGCTTGCTCGCTGTGAATGACGCGATCGTCTCTACCTTTTAGCCATCTTATCATTTTGAACCATAATAATAAGTCTGCAAGAGTTAAATCCGTTTCACGAATGAAACCGGACAGAAGAGTATCTTAATTATCTGTTGATTTAATGCACACCGTCACACTTTGCTATTTTCGGGAAAGTATATATTAGGGGACACAATACAATGTTATTGTATAACTTTCAAACACAGTTGCACCCCTTTAGCTGTGCTCGACAGTTAATGCACTCTCTCGAAAATAGAAAAAAGTGCGCAAACGACGGTGTACAAAGTGTGACAGACTGACCGACCGAAGTACCTTACGGCGGAAATTATGGTATTGGACTAGCCGCGTACACACCATCAATTTTGGTGCATTGTCCAAGGGAACTGCTCTCCGTTTGCCTTCTTCGACACCTTCTTGGAACAGTATGATTTTGTCGCTGTAATCCTATATTCCATTTTTCATGCATTTAAAAGTAGTATCGTCATGGGCTGGCCCGTCCTTAAGTGTTAACCCGCATACAATCTAGGAGGTAAATACTAGCACGAAATTGGCTTTGTTACGATTACAAACAGGAATGCTACTGTGCTTAGAATCATATAAGAGCAAATGATGAGATGGATTAAACGACTAGAGGAATTTTTAAAAGACCTGCTCCATACAATCCCCCAGACACCCATCAGGCATGACAAAAAATGTGTTAATTGTGAAAACCCTTTAAGGAAGAAATAATGCGAAGCCATGATGGTTTAACAACGCTAACCCAGATAGCATTATGGTATTTCAGCTGAGGCCATTAAAGCAGACATTGACAACTCTTCACAGATATTGTACAAATTACTCGGTACTGCCTGGAAGAAGGACAATAAGAAAGAGATGTGCACGAATGCACACAGAGGAATAATGTTGCTATCAGTGATAGGTAAATTATTTAATATGATCACACCTGAGAGATTACAAGCGGACACAGACAGAACGTTGAGAGAAGAACAGGTACTACCAACAGAACATATTCTGTACCGACCAGACAGCCACAATGCTTGTACTGTATGAACAAAGCTTGGAACTAAACTGATCACTTTACATCGGATTTGCAGAGTTCGTTTGAGCGTTTAAATAGAGAATTGCTCTGGAGATAGTGAGACATTATGGATTTCTTCTTAAGCTGATTAACCCATAAGAAAACATGGAGACATCAACGGTAGAATTTTCCAAGAAGGACAAAGTGCTATAGCACGTTTCACTAACTTTGCCCTGAAACAAATGTAATTATCTGATTAACCATCCAACGTATTAATGCCATTTTTTGCATACGATGTTATATTGGTGTTAAAGTCGGAATTGTCGAAGTGAGAAATAAAAGGGGTTCCATGTTATTGTTCCTTGTTTGCGCCTTTCTATTGTAATCTCTTTACTCAGGCAATCATGCTGATAGGTGGTGTGTGCGAATGGTGAGCAGTCTCATTATTCAAACAGTCAATGCAAATATAGTTTCCAACAATGTACGTATTCAGAGTCCACAATTATTCATATTTATTTACGTATACAAATTCATCGAATTCATTGCATCAATATAATATATTCAATCTGTGTAGTCCATTACAGCCCAGTGCAGTCCTTTAGATTAATATCGGTATCGTCAAAACAACTGGGCTGTATATACGCGATGCCGACGAATCGGGTCATTCGAAAATGATACCTAGAGGTTTGGCGAACGATTAATTAATAATAATAATTTACTCCCTTCTATTCCCAATACAAGGGAAGATATGCATCAATAAGTTGCTCCATCATTGCATTCATTCATAATATGGCCGACCCCTTGGCCTATCTTCAAGAAGGACATCTGCACGACTATTAAATATCGGGAGCGCTGAAGATCACGTCTGACTAGGACGGAATTCAAAATATGAAGAGTGAAGAAAGACCGTTGTCATGCAGTAACATAACAACGCCCCACGTCATGTCTAACCATAGACAACCATAACATTCGAGTTCAATAAAAATATCTTTAAGCACCAAATATCTTCTGTTTACAACCCATTCGAATGTTAACGCGTAACTTCAAAATGCTAACATATTGTAGTAGCCAACATAATTAAACCTGTCGTAACAATTGGGTTAGACCCAACAAATATATACTTTATATCTGTGCATCTTGTTTAGTTCCCATAAACGAATGTAATCCTTTGATCTTTGTCGGCATACTAATTATTGTGTATGGAGAAAAGAAATTTTACCACTTCAGTCACAGATTCTGTGAATTGATTAGGCATAGGCGTGTCTACTATTACAATAATGTGGCCATCACGTTTGCATATGAATACCTGTTGAAGATGATTTCTTAAATAATCTGCATGCGAGATACTCGTGACATTGATTGTCATTGACATTTAGTGCGCTACCAAACTGGACCTTCATTGATCTAATTATTTCAATAGGTATCACCACTTTGCGGTTCATAAATATCATAATGGAACGTTGCTCCTCTACTGTGCTTGTAAATAACGGTAAGGTCATATTTAAAGAAATTAAACTTCATCCGAATCATAATCAGATGTATCTGAGAAATTGATAATCAATCTCGGCTGAATGAAGGACAAACCATCATTCGTCCACTATTCCTCTTTCTCTTGTAACACATGGTTCTCACATTTCTTCCAATAATCCCCGGCTCTATTGGAGATGGCGGTTTTTGTAAGTATTTCAACATCTTTTAATTTGAACGTTCTATTTTCTGTTGCTACCTGTTCCTTAATTTTAGCCCAGACTAATTCTATTGGGTTTAAGTGAGAATGGTAAGGAGGCAATCTTAAACATCTGTGACCATGTTCATGGATTGCCTTATCTATGTGAAATATCTTTGTATGCTGTGTCTTTTTTACAATTCCAAGTAATTCATGCTTCAAGGACATTTCATTGAATGGAATGTTGTTTTTGGTCAGCCACATCTTTATTACATCTTTAGTACTTGATGAATTAGGAACTTTATCTTCTGGTGCCACAACGTGGTGATATGAAGCATTGTCCATTATCGAACACGATGGTCTATCCAATGAAGGAAGTACATGATTCACAATCCAATCTTGAAATATCTTGCCATTCATCTCTGTATGATAATCCCTATTATCTGTGGATTTTGAAACAAATATGAGTTCAGTATTATTTAGAAGCCCATGATGGCTGCTTCCTGCATGTGCAATTATTAGGCGCTGTCCTTTGCTGCTTGGTACTAGTCTCTTAGTTGTCCCATCAGATGATTGCCATTCTCGTTCATTACTGTAGTTCGCATTGATCCAAGTTTCATCTAAATACACAAAATCATAACAATCTCTTCTCATTTCTCTGACCTCGCGTAAATATTTGCTTCTCATTGCAACTATTTGAGGCTTCTCACAAATAAGGTTTCTACTACCAACATATTTTCTAAAAGTGAATCCCAAACTCCTAATAGTCCTCCATAGCGTAGATTTGGAAATATCAATGTCATTATTCTTTCTTAACCAAATTTTCAATTTCCTTAAAGTCACTGCCTCATTATTGTGAAACATATTGCAAATTTCTCTGCGGATCAATTCTCTGTCAAAATTATCCACCACTCTTGGCCTAATTTTCGTGTGTAAAACACTGGTATTAGAAATTTCAGATGTCGCTATCCAGCGGTGCAATGATCGTTTGCTTATCCCCAAGGCATGTATAGTCCTCTTTTGTTGGTTTGAAATAGAATGATATAGTTTTCCTCGAGTAGCTTCATTGCAGAAATACTTAAAAATCCTATTTGTGATTTGCTGTAATGTCATAAAATGTACTCGCAGACTCATTTTTCCTACTTAACCACACAATAATTTTTGTAGACACGCCACTGATTGACAATGTGTGCGTAACACCGGATATAAACTGTTTTATGTTCAAGAAGTGCAATTTCACGCAATTTCACGCTAAAATCATGCCAATTGTTTGATAAACCAATCATGTGCAAATGAGGTCGTATAATTTACTGTAGACATGTCAAAATGTGTGTGATGTGTGTTGGCAAGTAGGATTTTGATATTATATCGCAAAGAAACGAAAATTGAAACCAAAGGCCGCATTTTAATGAAAAATTTAATTCATAGGGTTTTTACCATTTAAAAGTCACACACAAAATTTCACTTATATGCGTTATATATTCGCTGAGATACAGCCTTTTGAAGTTGGGCAAAGCTAGTGAAACGTGCTATAAGCCCTTTTGAGATCAGAACTGGAGACCGTATTTCTCCTCTTATCAGCTACTGACTGGATTATGAATACCAGCAACGTCAAAAAAGAGAAGTGAAAAATTATGGCATTTATGTTCAGTGGACTCTGACAAAACAGCGTCACAATCTAGATGTTTCCGACGAACTGGTTTTTCCTGAAAGATAAAATTAGAATAGTTGGTGATAGACAGCAGCAATTATGTTCGAGAATTTGTTACCTGATACAACAGAACCATATTTTACATTACCAAGAAGAGATCAAGTGATAACTTTCCAACTAAGAACCGGCCAGTGCAGACTCAAATAACATGGTTTAAACAAACTGAAAATTGGTCAGACAGATGAGTGTCCATGTGGGGAGGACAAACAGATGAGTGTCCATGTGGGGAGGACAAACAGATGAGTGTCCATGTGGGGAGGACAAACAGATGAGTGTCCATGTGGGGAGGACAAACAGATGAGTGTCCATGTGGGGAGGACAAACAGATGAGTGTCCATGTGGGGTGGACAAACAAACAATAGAACACGTTCTCCAAAACTGTCGGCTCCAAGAAAGAAACAGGATGACAGTATGGACTTCTCCAACCAAGGTGAGGGAGAAACTGTATGGTGACGGGAGAAGCCTGAGATGGACTTCCAGTTTTATAAGAGAGATAGATGTGGTTATCTGAGAGCGAACGAAGAATAAAAATAAGGTCTGAAAATAAACAGAGTAAAGAGAAAAGTTATGAGAAAAAATATGACTAACGATAGCCAGATTGGATTAGGAGAGGTATGTCTCCAAATGTGGAATCCAAATATCTTAACAGAAATACAGACAAAGCTGGATGCACAGACAAGATACCAAAATAATAGTAAACAATGCAAGAGGAGCTCTCACCGCCAAGAGAAATTTATGGAATTCAAAAGAAGTCAAGTTCATTACAAAAATAGAAATCTTCAACTCAGACGTCAAGGGTGTACTACTGTGTGACTCTGAAACACGGAGAATAACAAAAATGATAATCAGAATGTTACAGAATTTCATAATTTCTTTTTTTTTAGTAGAAAAGAAAAATTGAAATAGAATGAGTAGATCACCAATGTGTGACTGGTGGAAAGAACAAATGGCACAAGATGTCAGTAGATGACGCTGGCGCTAGATATAACATATACTGAGAAAACTAATTAATAGTATTAGAAGGCCGTCCATGTTCTGGAATCCCCGTGGTAAATAAAACACAAGGAGACCAAAAACACATGAAGAATGGAACTCGAAGCAGACGTAAAAACAAAGGAGAGATGGAAAGTCCTTGACCGAATGGCTCGGGACTTGGCGTGTATTAAATTGAAGGTCCATTCTGCATGGGGAGCTGAATCTAATAATGCAGCTCATACAACATAAATTTAAGAACCCGATTAGCAACAAAGTTTCAGGTCAGATGATCCAGTGGAAGATATTCTAGCTGGTGAACGATATTGTAAAGCAGCACAACAGGACAGCACACAGATTAACATTAGATCGGGGAGATTATTAATCCACTACACTTGTGAAGTATCACGGCTTAAGGCGTAGATAAAGGAAAACATATGCCCTAATATAACCAACAATCGTTTGTGCCTAATTTAACAGGGCGTACCTTGCAAACATGAGGCGAAATCTTACTCAACAACAAAAGTTGTTCCTACATGTAACTGTTACACACAAATTATGAGGACAAAGATGTCTAAATTGTAACAGGTAAAGGTAGTCTGGTTTCGAACCCGGTGCTTATGCTTGGAGGAGCAGCGGTCCAACAAGCTTGTCGGTCGGACGCATTCCTAACTAAGCTGAAGGAAGTACACATCTTGGTATTTTTTCTAAAACATTATTAACATAACAACCTGTATATCTGTAGCGTGATGTAAATACAAATGCCTTGTTATGATAGAAAGAAGGGGAAAATTGGCAACCAATCAAACGCCGCGAAGCTCGCTTGTTGACGAAAAGGTTTTTACGATGGCGATCTGCAGATGAATGGAAAGTGTGTTAGTATACAATGGATTCGGGTGGCGTACAAGTGAATGGAGCGACAGAAAGTAATGACATATATTTCGTGTTTTTTAGGGACAAAATCAGCTACATTCATTCCAAAGGAATAGTTGCTGTATGCATTACTTTTAGAGAAAATTGAAGGTAAAGGTGCCAGCATGATTAAAACTCCTGTGTCGATCGTCTTTCAAAATTTGGTATAAATCGAAATCGGAACCAATTATGGAAAACTTCATATAGACAGAAAGCCGAAGTTCTGTAAAGTAAAAGGAGATATAGATAAAAGTCATGGATAACAGGGTTGAGAAGCATGAAGAAGATTTATGGACCAAACTAACACACCTCGCCTGAGACTGCTCGCAAAATACAAAAATACACAGTCTGAGAAACTGTGACGGGGTATTGTTCTCTGATACGCCAGCTCCCTCGCTATAAAAAGGTCAGCAGCGGACTTTTCAAACTTTACACACACATCAGAAGACAGATAGACTGAAGGAAGGAGACGCTTACCAAGGCTAAAACCTTTTACCACCTGCTTACCGTGTAGCTCTACTTCACCAAACTGAGTCTGTTCTGTACTTTTCATCTATCCTAAGAGGATATGTAAAATTATGAATAATTCATTGTTTTATTGCAGCTTATTTTAATAGAATTATATCAGGATCAGACCAGAGGACTGAACTGAAATTAAGTTGTGAATGTGTAAAGGAATTCGATGCGTGCCAACGATTATCAGGATTGTCCTTTGGAGTGATCAGTTTACAGTTATTATATTGGGAATAATGGACTTGGCACTCCAGAATGTGAAAGGCGAAGGTAGCATCATCATTCATTCATAACCCTCCACTCCCAAAGGAGCATAGGCCTTCAACAAACACATGCCAAGTCCTCCTGTCACGTGCCATCATCTCAAGTTCTTTCCATGTTCTCCTCATCATTTTCACCTGTTTCCAACTCTCTTCTCCATGTACTTCTTGGTCTTCCTCTGCCTCTCTTGCCCTGGGGGTTCCAGAACAAGGACTGCCTTGTAATGCTATCAACAGGTTTCCTCAGTGTGTGTCCTATCCATCGCCATCGTCTTCTTCTCATCTCTTGTTCCACTGGCACTTGTCCAGTTCTGTAATGTATTAGATTTTATTCATGTATTGTTTTAGAGTGTTTATGCAGATAGACACCTGTCTTGTCTCGCTATCCTGATCAGAACAGATCCATGTATCATTCATATACATGCAAACATTCTGAACACTCTCATTCATGGACACGTAGGCTTGTGGAACCTATGACCAAAGGCTAGCCACTTATCACACATTGTCTCCAGGTTCATTCGTGTCATACTCAAGAAAGAGGTCTAGAACTTTAGATCAATAGTGCCTTCCTGGACCAACGCAGGAGCACCATATATTGCCATCTTTGTTCGAGTATCCAACTCCATCTGTGCTTGGTGGCCTGGTACAAGACCTACAACTGATATTGCTGTGAAGTATAACCACAGGACATTTACAGAACAATGTTAAGTATTCAGTGTGAACATTCAAACAACCAGAGTTAGAGTCAACAGAGAATTAATTAAATTGTGTCTTGATGAAGAAACTGTTCTAGAAGATAGGCAAGACAAGTGACAATTTAGTTTGAAGGAAATTTGAAGGAACATTCTGTTTCATTTTGAAGATTCCAGCAAGGACTTTTGTTAGTTAATAATTGCAACTCAACTACTGAATATTTGTGTAATTAATATTGTATTCATCCAATTTCATCATTTTTCATCATTCATATTTGCACAAGAAGAAAACCAAAGATAGATGTACATAATAAATGATTCGGCAATTGTATTCCTCTGACTTATCAATGTTACATTGTTGCATTTTGAGTTTTACTGAATTGTTGATTATCATAGGTTAGTTACATAGCAAAGGTGGCATCTTAGGCTCTAACGTTTATCTGATTACTATCTGAAGTAGAGACCTTCACATCCGTGACTATCCTGTGATACCAGTGCTCTTCTCCGACACTGGGAATATATTCTTTTCAGACATATTTCTTTTTCTGTTCTATCAGTAACTACTACTGACAACTATACTCATAAAAACCAAAACCTTTCGCTACAATATCAATAACCAAAAATATATGAAATTCACATAATAGTTTCATGATAAGTGAATTAGAAGAGCGGCACTCATTCAGCTTGGTCAGATAAATGATCCGGTGACAGATGTGTGACATGACGGGTTCACAGCAAAAGCCATAGTTGTAGAGATGGGTGCAAGAGATCTAGTGGCTGCCTCAGCGTATGATCTACTAAAACTATTGTCAAGAACAAGTGCACTTAAATAGCTCGGCAAAATTGCTGAAAAGTCATCATGCTGACTGTGAAGCAACTGCATCCGGGTGTTGAGTTCAGGACAGTAAGTTATATACAAACAAATGTTTACTTCCACATTTGCCTCACGCTTACAACATGGATAAAACCAGGAGTGAAGTTGGAAGTCACAATCATGATGGAGTTAGCTCAATTCTCAGCGCAGGTGGGAAAAGACAACAGACAGGTGAGTACTCGAGAGTCTCGTCACACGTGGGCTGGTTCTCTTAGAGTGTAAAGAAGATAAAAGGGACGAAATACTTGTCCAACAGGTGAACCTGATCTGATGATAGATTTCCTCCTGTATTACACTGTTATATGAAGTTTCCTATCACCTATTTGCTCTTAAATAGGATCTTTCCACTAGATATATATAGGAACCAGAAGCCGGAACAGACGCACACATTTACATACCTAGGATGCATAGTAACACCAGACGGCGGAACAAGCAAAGACATCAACAATAGAATGAATAAAGCGAGAAAAGCCTTTGCTAGTCTAAACAACATCTGGAAGTCTTCTCAGTACAGCACACACACCAAATTAAGATTATATGAGAGATGTGTACTTTCTGTGCTGCTCCATGGTGCGGAATTCTGGAAAGTAACAGAGAAGAAAACGTCGAAATAGTCCTCTTTCCACACAATCTGCCTAAGAAAAATTCTCCAAATCTTTTGAAAGACAATACATTTTTCATACACTCTGTAGCTTACAATAAAATCGTGTTCACGATAACCAGTATGTGACAATAAAATCGAGTCAGCCTTGAGAAGGAGAAATAGAACAGGCGACAATCAGATGGAGGCTGTCACGTGAAGAATTTACCAAGTATGCAACAATCATATAGAGTCCGCATCGAGAAGAATATAATCAGTATACAACAATAAAATAGTGGCTGTTTCGAGGCTGTTAAGATAACGAATACAACAATCAAGTAGAGGCTGTCTGGAGAAGAAGATAACGAATACAACAATTAAATAGAGGCTGTCTGGAGAAGACGATAACGAATACAACAATCAAATAGTGGCTGTCTGGAGAAGAAGATAACGAATACAACAATCAAATAGAGACTGTCTGGAGAAGACGATAACGAATACAACAATCAAATAGAGGCTATCTCGAGAACAAGATAACGAATACAACAATCAAATAGAGGCTGTCTCGAGAACAAGATAACGAATACAACAATCAAATAGAGGCTGTCTCGAGAACAAGATAACGAATACAACAATCAAATAGAGACTGTCTCAACAAGACAACGAATACAACAATCAAATAGAGGCTGTCTCGACAACAAGATAACGAATACAGCAATCAAACAGAGGCTGCATCGAGAACAAGATAACAAATACAATAATGAAATTGAGGCTGTCACTGGAACAAGATAAAGATAATGCAACAATCAAATAGAGACGGCCTGGCGAAGAAAGTAACTAGAACTTAGTAGATGATCGGGACCAAAGATGCGTCAACAGTGAGGAATGCAGTTAGCGACTCATAGCTTGACTGCTTGTGTCAGGGTCAGCGAACCAGAGCTGACCAAGACCCTACTCCACCTCCAAGTGGTGGTCTTGGAAACAGGCTGCATCGCTGCAATCTGGCTGAGTGAGTAGGGATCGAAGAGGGAAGGCTAACCCGGTCCCAAAAATGCCGTGCTGAAGTCGTATGTGTCTGCTGAAAGGCGCAAATTTCGCACCTTCGCTGTAAATGGACACAACGCAACCAACGTCCTTTTCAGGACGAACAAAGAAGAAGAAGAAGTAGATGACGTGGGTAAAGAAGTAGAGGATGAAAACTCGCCAGGTCGTCTCAACCGTTGAGGATTATAGCTTGAAATGATCGCTCCCTTTCTGCAACGACACAAGTCAAAGGTGGCAATACGTTCGCCAACGGACATATGTTGCGTATTGGCAAAAAAAAAGCGTGGTGAATTTGGTTATTAGACCTCACATGATAATGCACAAAAATTTAATTTTTTAAAAAGTATTGAATGCTTATGTGAATCAACGTTTTCCTAAATTACTGTGATCAAATTTAAATTTAGATTTCTAATAATGGACATGAATTTTGAGGCAAAGCTGAGAATTAGACTGAGTTTAGATATTCTGGCAATTTTTGACCCACTTGGTCAGCCAGAAAATTTGCAAGATTTCATATTGATTTTTGTTTAATCGTTGCCCTTCCCTTGATTTGTCTTAGACTGTATAAAATGTATACTGCTTGAAAAGATTCATTTAAAGAAATTTCGGAATTTCAAAGTAGTTAGCAGCCATTTTTATTTGATATACTTACTTACTTAGTCGTTACCCTTCTACCGTGAAGTGTAGAGGTTTGGAAGAGAGAGCGCCAGACTATCCCATTGGCTGTCTTCCTCCTGGCCTGGTTCCATTCTCGGTCCTTCAAAGATTGTCTAATGTTGTCCTCCCAGCGTCCTGGAGGTCGGGATCCCTGGATCTTAGTTTCCCATGCTTGTCGTGGTAGCCGATCGTCTTCCATTCTGCAGACATGGCCAAACCATCTTATTTGTGACTGTTCTACTTGGGTCTCCAGCGGTTGGGATATCAGGCCTTGACAAATCGTCTGGTTGGGACCATGTCTCTTCTTGTTACTTCAACCACCTTTCTCAGATACCTCATTTCTGAGGTTTGAATCTGGCTTAAGTGGGTTGTAGTCATTGCCCATGACTTGCATCCATACGTCAAGACTGGGACAGAGGTGCAGCGGTATACAGCCATCTTCGTTTTCGTACCAACCTCTCTCTTGCTGAAGAATCCTCGATTTATGGTTTGAAAATGTCTTCCAGCTGCTGCTTTTCGAGTGTCCAACTCTTCTTTGATGCCTCCCTTTCGGTCTATAATAGCACCGAGATATTTAAAGTGATCGACCTGCTCCAGGACCTGTTCTCCCAGCTTAATCTGATGTCTTCTTTCTTCTCGTGCTATCGCCATGGATTTTGTTTTAGAGCTGCTTATGACCATCCCTCTCTTCTCCAGCTCTTCCTTCCAGACTTGCAGGTTGGATTGGAGATGTGCCTCTGATTTAGCAATCAGGGCAACATTATCAGCAAATGCCAGCTCTGAAATATAGATCTGTCTCATCTTCCAGTACCTCACTGAATACTTTCTTGTTCTCTCCTTATTTTATATGCTGAATGAAACATGAAATGCGGTACAAGTGGCTTGACTCACAACCCTATTCGCCACTCGAGTCATTATCCTTCATCCATTACTCTTCAGCTCCGTGTGGAGCACAACCCTTCAACAACTTCATGCCCAAGCCTCCTGTGCTTTCGATGATTTTTGTTCATGTTAAAGTGCGCGTTTTTTTTATTTTTTTATTTTTATTTTAAATTTGAGCTTTAAATTGTCAATGGATGGGGTAGTCACCTCTATACTTAACCATCCACGGTGGCGTCATGCGACGTGCCAGGCAGTTTAGAGTGTTTATAATCTTTGCTCTCGTTCAGCACCCCATTTATGCATGGACGATTGACAATATTATAGAAGGTAAAAAAGAAAACAACTGAATCTGAAAATCCACAATTACGCTAAAGTGAGTGAGAAAGATAGAGCGAGCGAGATATATATATATATATATATATATATATATATATATATATATATATATATATATATATATATATATATATATATATATACATATATATATATATATATATATATATATATATATATATATATATATATATATATATATGTATATATATATATATATATATATATATATATATATATATATATATGTATATATATGTATATATATGTATATATATATATATATATATATATATATATATATATATATATATATATATATATATATATATATATATATAGAGAGGGAGAGAGAGAGAGAGAGAGAGAGAGAGAGCGCGCACATGTAGTTTATTCTCATAGGGTTCAGAAAAGATCATGCAGTTGTCATCTACCATTCTACCCTGCTTTTCTTTGATTTTTATTTTGTGCCGTTTCATTGTCACATTCAACTAGCGTATTACAATTATAGTTACATTGTCACATTCAACTAGAGTATTATAATTAGCAGTACATTGTCACATTCAACTAGAGCATTATAATTACCAGTGCATTGCCACATTCAAGCAGCATATTATAATTATCAGTACATTGTCACATTCAACCAGCGTATTATGATTATCAGTTCAATGTCACATTCAACTAGCGTCTTATAATTATCAGTACACTGTCACATTCAACTAGCGCATTATAATTATCAGTACAATGTCACATTTAACTAGCGCATTATAATTATCAGTACATTGTAACATTCACCTTCTTCTTCTTCCGTCCTTAGCCACCGACCGTCAAAGCAGTCAGTGGCCATTACGCCTAGTGGCGTCTTAGGGCAACAGCAGATAGGTTTTCTTTGCCATTTTTTCCCATAATAATTTCTTTGGCGTCTTTTAGGGCTTCAACGGCTCCATTTGCTGTTGTTTCCGTATAACTTATCGAAGTGCCATTTAAACTAGTGGCAGTCTTGGGCATTCTTCACGTCCCTAGCAGATACCTCCCCAACAATTCCTTCTTCTTAACTTACTTACACCTTGGTTTTCCGTCCCTTAGCCACCGACCGTCAAAGCAATCGAAGTGACTGGCAAACTGGTGATCAGCCCGTTGGTAACATTCACCTAGCGTATTATAATTATCAGTACAATGTCACATAAGTTCACCTTTAAAAAAAAAACAGTGCCGTCAACAGGTCATGCAGTAGAAAGAGCACAATATAAATTATTTGATATTATAATTTTTTAAAATAATAAAAAAGCATTAACACCATTACAAAAGCGATAACAATGCAATGAATAAACGCATAAGGTTACTTAAAAAGTTTTTCTTAATGCTAAATACTTACAATACAACTGTCAGTCGAAGATCCCGGGAATTCCTGTAGTTTGAAACGTCCACTTAAAACTAAATTTAAAAAAAAAACATTCTATTAAAAGTACCCAATGAAATACACCGCGTGATGTCCAGAATTTTTTTTTTTTTTTGTTTTTTTTTTTGGTTGTTTTTGAATAGCGGATGGCCGAATCTAATATTTAATGGAATGTTGGATGGATATAACCCTTCTTTTTTAAAGTCTATTTTGTAATTTACTTCTTGGCAAAAATATTCAGCCACTTAAAAATGTCACTTCGTTTGTCATATTCTAGGCTGTCATAAAAATATTTTCTTCAAACCAATATAGCAAAACTATATTCTCGAAAAACAAATAAAAAAATTAATAGGTAAAAATTTGTTTCTTTTGTTCACTAAAATCGTTATCCTTATATCTTTCACTCGAATAACCACTATTAAGGATTGGAGAAACTGGTCGTAAACAACTGGGGTTTAGATTTTTCTCGCACAACTATTGAGTTATTTCTGAATGTTGGGGGAATATTTCGCTCAAAAGAAAGATAATTAGTACCCGTCCACAATTGACGGCGATTTATTAACAGTTACTTTGTTGTAATCGTCTGCTATCGTTTAACAACAGCCTCCTAAAGAAAGTCCCACACAATTTTCATTTACAGTTACGGTTTTTCGTCAGCAATTTATCAGCCGAACCCGCCTGCTGTCTCCGATTGAGCGATCGCTTCTCGCTATTGATGAGACACGAATGTGAAGGAACTGTTAACAGGCAGTCCCCGCGTGAGGCCAGGACTTGAATTGCGTTAGCTCTTTCTTAAATTGTGGATAAAGTCACGCTGGGTTAATGGATGGAGTTGGAGTTTCAAGACAAGATAACGATAATGATGATGACTGGTAACCTATCATGTAAAACAACATTGAGAACATAATAAGACGTCCCGTGGAGCCTTACGTGTACACATATTTTTTGGCAATAGTCGATTCAAATAATTATCATCTTTCCCCTACAAGTCCACAAGGAGCATAGAATATCCTTTCGTTTCTGACATTTCACACTTGACCTTTCAACTCCTAAGGAACACACGCCTTCAACAAAGCCATACCAAGTCTTCCCTGTCCCGTGCCATCAGCTCCAGGTCTTCCTCATCATGTCCATGTTTCTCACTATTTTTCGGCCTCTTTTGTCCTGGGTGATCTAGAGCAAGGACTGACCTGTAATGTTATCAAAAGGTGTCATTTTGTCACGTATTGCCTCACCTGCTTTGCACTAGTGGTCCACCAGAGGCTAAAACGCAAGAGTATCTAAAATGGGTCGTCAAAGGTGTCTCCTTCGCACAAGATTACTCTTTTCAGAGTTGTAGATAGACGAGTAATGACGCTTCTATCTCAAGGTAGTGTTCACAAGATATTTTCAGAAGTCAACAACAATGCTGCATTGACAGAGCAATTGTTAACTTATAAATTATCCGTCACCTTTTGTGAAGAATTAAGCAATGGTGTTAGCCCATTCAAGCACCCAGCTGGTGTAAGTCCAGCGAAATTCTTTTCAAAGAATTAGCTCTACATATGTAAATATATGTCTAGATGTATGTACCCCGTATATTAAAGAGTCTTGCTCATATGTATGCTTTCATACCTACAATAACTGAATAAAAATTGATTGTTTTGTTTTAAAATAACATGTAACAAATTTAATAATCAATTAGTTTTAACAGGTTAAAATAGTGATGAAATGATGGTGAATTGTAGAGGTAAAATAACTTTTGTCCTCACTGAGACTTAGTTAAGGATTTTAAAGAACAAAATATTGTCCTTTTGCTGTTTCCTGGTAATCAGAACTTAACTGATCTAGGTGAGGCCTGCAGCTGTGCTTTCGTCAGTTCTTTTGTGATGATGACCCTTCACAGTCTGATAGCTTCGTTCTACAAACAGTCTGATAGCTTCGTTCCACGAACTTTAGGCAAAAATAAAAAGAGTAAATGCCTCTGCTAAATACATTTGAAGGCTGCAAATTAACAGGCGCATTGTCTCGCTGTCCACCCACCAATGTTAGCCTCTCTGAATAATTAAATTCTTCTTTGAGTATACACAGCGTAACTCGGGGAAGATGATTAAAAATCACTATTATTATTTTTCTGCGTATTAAAGTGGAAGCACTATACAAGGATGCAAGCAGTGCTGTTTTTGCAAGCAATGACATTGGAGAATTTTTCAAAACAACTGCAGGAGTTCGCCAGGGATGTATCCTGTCCCCAGTGCTCTTTAATATATATCTAGAACATATCATGCAGGAGGCTCTTTATGATTATAAAACAACCATATCAATTGGAGGCCGACCTCTTTGCAATCTACGTTTTGCTGATGATATCGATCTGATAGCTGGAACAGAATCAGAACTTCAAGACCTTACCTCTAGACTGGAGAAAGTAACAAGAACATATGGGATGGAAATTAATATAGAAAAAAGCAAGATATTGGTGAATAGCCATAAGAAACATGTTCCGACCAACATTACGTTAAATGGGCAAACGTTAGAAGAAGTTAACACCTTTAAATACCTCGGGTCCACTATATGTAGTGATGGAAGATCAAGTAAAGAAATCAAGACAAGACTTGAGATGACCTCAGCTGCCATGACAAGACTGAATGTGATCTGGAAAAGTAACATCAGTTTTCCTGTGAAGATCAAATTATACAAATCACTTGTATTATCTATTCTCTTATATGGATGTGAGAGCTCGACATTCACTGCAGATACGGAGCGAAGGATTCAGGCGTTCGAGCATAAATGTTATAGAAGAATTTTGCGCATTTGCTATAAAGAGCCCAAAACAAATGTCTATGTTAGAGAGAAGATAAACACCTATGCAGGCCACCAAGAACCACTTTTGTCAGTAGTGAAACGTCGAAAGCTTGCCTGGTGTGGGCATGTAACTCGTCATGACTCCCTTTCGAAAATGATCCTCCAGGGAACAGTCGAAGGTAAACGGAGAAGAGGAAGGCAAAGAAAATCCTGGGCTGATAACATCAAAGAATGGGCAAGACACGGTTTTTCCACACTTGTACGCATTGCTGAGGATAGAGAGCAGTGGAGGACCCTGTCTGCTGATGCTTCCACCATGGCACCCCTACGACCCATGACGGGTTACGGGTTGAGATGAGATGATGAAAGTGGAAAAATATGTGCTTGGACAGCGTGAAAGCCATGATTTGCCTGAATTACAATTAACAAGATACATATATCTCACAAAATGATATTATACACTTTAGGCACATGTGATGTAATCATCACTCATCACTGCTTCATTCGGATTCTGGGGTTGCTGCTGTTTTCGCGTTTCTGAGCGAATAAGCATGAAACAATACCAGCGCTTGCTGTAGTGGTTTATGAATATACTATTTTCATATGTTGAGGTTGCCAGCCTCAAATATAAACACTTAGCAAAGAAAACAACATGTCAAATTCACATTTGTAAAATAAATGTTTACACTTACCCCAAAGCAATTTCTGGGAACACAATCTCCTGGATCAGTTTAGAATTGACGTAGCACTTAGGATGCTTTCGAATCACTTGGTCTGGGACAATTGTGTATTCCTCTTATTACGGGTGATCTCATTCCTTAGGACTCCAGTCTTTTTATTTAAAAAATGCTGTTTACTTTTTAAGTTTTAAAGTTGCCCAAATACTTCGATATTGGTCCTTTAAGTTTCCAGTGTTCGTATTTAAATATGCGGGTTTACTTTTAAGTTTTAAAGTTGTCCAAATACTTCGACCTGTCACTTATAATTTTGGAATCCTTTGTCCGATCCTTCTCTCTCTGGCTCTGGTGAATTGCTAGCTTGACGCGGCGGTGCAATCTGATTTGTGACTCCGATTTCGTTAGATTATATTTCCAATTCTCAGTTCAAATCCCAGATTGTACTTCCGACGATTTTGCCAATGAGAACCATTGTATATTCCGGCTCTCACTTTACACCAATCCAATATCTTTTGCACTATATGGGTAGGGGTGTTAAATCATAATACCCACGCTTGTTTTAAAATATTACATTTAAAAATTCCATCGCGTGTCCTCTGTCTAATAATGATGTAATATTTCCGCCCAGATTGCCTCCTCTGGCAGGTCAACCGTAATAATTACACAGGGATGGTCCCGCGGAAGCGATTATCTACTTATCACCTGTGTCTTAGCCCATCCCTCAGGCGGCTTTCTTTACATCGATCGTACGAGACCATATTGCACAAACGCAGATCACCTCTATTAAAGGTGGCTAGGCGACTTAAGTGATAAAAGTATGATCCGCTGCACGGTCTAATGAACCTGGTTTTATTACGGTTCACCTGGCGAAACGTAAACAAGTCTGGGAGTGGTCACAGCAAAAAATGAATGTAGGTTCATGAAGTATGCCAAATAAAAAGCGGATGAAGGAGTGAGAGAGGGGCCCTAAAGTACATGTACAAACGTTTTATTACATCTTCGTAATGCGTTTAATGAGGGTTTGACATTGGACCAGCTACCCCAACATGTATAAATGTAAGTCATTTAAAATTTCAGCAAACAATATGGACAAGATTATGCAATTTATGTCTGGCTTGTTTTTCTAGATAAAGTTGGAGGGCCAGATGATGATATCAAAATAACCATACCAATACAAGAGGAGATTTACTTGTTTTCGGAAATACATGGAAATAGAACGAACTCATGTCAAATAAAATTTAAGAAATAAGAATCCTCCACGCAAATGTCAAATCTGTATTATTGTATGAACAACAAAAAACAACAACCAAAACGTTACAGACTTTCATAAATGAATGCTTGCATAGCATCGGATTGACAAGGTATGGCACGATCTTAATGTGGAAGTGAAGACAAGAACCAGACAAGTGCCAGTGGAGCAAGAGATGAGAAGAAGACGCTGGCGATGGTTAGGAAATACATTTTAAAAAATCAGTTGACAATATTCTAAGGTCGTCCTTATTCTAGAACCCCAAATGTAAATAAATCCAAGGTTGACTCAAAACCACACGGAGAAGAGAACTGGAGACAGAAATGAAAATGATGGGGAAGACTTGGACAGACCTGGAGCGGATGGCACTGTACCGACAGACTTGGCATACGGCTGTTGAAGACATAGTTTCTGATTTGGAGCATCAAAAGGTGATGACTGAAATGACATAATGTGTGTCAGGAACAAATAGACATTTCAAGCTAATTGTGGACTTAAAGGGGAATGATGACGATTTTGTTTAACCGACAATTATCATTAAATTGAAATAAACCCCCGCGGAGCACCGTATTACGTTCCGCACAGTGGTATTTGTAATGCGGCCCTTAAGCTTGGTGTCGTGGTTGAGTTAAAGTGTAAGAGTATTTGTCGAGTTAGACAATTGTAGTGAAATCGACAATGATAGTGAACTGGCAGAATTATAGATTACACATAGGTAAGGTGTAAATAGGGGGGTGGACTTGAGACCAACCTGGAAAAGAAGATTTATTAAGAAAAAAAGTTATCTCTCTCTCTCCAAGCCTCAACACACTTATATAGTCTAAGCACCGCCCGCTCTCTCTCTTTTCTCTTGTCAAAATAGAGACTATAGTAAAGAGCTTGTAATATTAATTATGGATGAAAGGGTCGTGAACAGCGCGTTAATAAATGAGTAAAATTTATTAAAGAAGAAATTTATATGAAAATAATGCATATCATCACAACATAGAAAAATCTCAATAATCACATTGAGTATACCAATATGAAATTACACACCAACGAAACCACAAACCACCAACATAAAACCCGTAGAACATCCAGAAATAAATAAACAGAGTCTTCAATCCTTCCGTTTTTTTGGGGGGACCACGATCAATACTCCATGTAGTGTCTTTAGATAAAGATATATCCTCCTATAGGTGATGATTTTTCACTATTGAATACAGGTAGACACTTTCCATGCCTGGTGGTTACGCCCTAATAGCGAGATACGTTGTAGATACTCTGTCTATATCCGACTGGCCGCTAATACGTGCGGAGGTTTTGTATGACCCGATGAAACACACAAGACGAGGTTACTTTAGGACAAATGGTCCATTGCGCTATTATCCCGGCTCTGAAATTATGCCTGCGTGCTTGGTGTACAATCCGGTTGGGCTTGGTTTGAACTCTTATTCGTGACTAAGTGCTCCGTTTAAGCACACAAAGTCTGGTGATTTATTCTGCTGAAGACGCTGGGCTGATAGATATTGGAAGCCACAATGATCTGACTGTGATCAAAGACGAGTAGGAAACCACTACTGCAATATAAGCTTTCCAGAATTGCGAAGGCTCGTTGCACACTGCGTGAGCTTTATTCCCATTAGAGGGATGGGCGTAGGCAAAAGGGTTTTACTTCAGGTATGGGGGTTGACAACTCGTAGTGCTAATTGCGTTCTGGAGCCGTGAGAGCGATGAGAATGTTACGTTCGTCGCCTGACTGGACTCTTGCGATAGCAAAATGCAGTATATCCTGAAACTGAGACCCAAAAAGAGACGACCTTTACATCAAGCAAACAATAAAATTACAATAACGTTATGCTAAACAGTTATGCTCCACTATGGGATTTGAATTATTTTAATCATTGCTATGATAGTCTTGGGCTGTCCTTTTCCATATAAGTCTCCCTCCTGTTCCTTCCACTCTATCAATTTATACGCATGCACCCGCATAGGCTAATATATTTTTGTACACACATGTACCTGTCAGTAAATGTTCTGACAGCAAAATCTACTCCTTCCTCTTCCAACTCAACATAAGGGATATCTAACCCTGTAGTTCCAGCTGACTGGATATGCTATTCATCTTACAACATTAAGTGAATTTACATAAAATACAGCATTTGACATTACCTAATAAATGGTATGCGCCCCCTTTGGAGACGATACACAAAAAAGAAAATGTATTAACCTCCCAAAATTGAATCATGGAAAATGCAATGTTTTTGCTATAATAATACAGTTGTGACTGAAACCTAAGATATAAGGTTATCTATGGCTGGTGACTGCTTTTTTCTGTGAAAGTTATAAACTGGTATCTAACTACACAAGTAGGCATATACAATTTCCACACAACCATTAGAAGTTTCTATCAGAAAGTAATAAGTGACTATCTCCTATAATTCAGTGTTATGGGGCCTGCACATCTCTATTCAGTTTTAAGTGAATAACCTACACCGCTGACAGTTCCTTACAGTAATGACCGTTATTTTAGCCGACTCTTAACCCATGGTAAGCACTGAACGGATTACTCTGATTCTACGTCTAGTAAGTATCTGTTATCGTAAGTTTACCATTAACCCATTGTAAACAATAACACTGACACCTGGCTGGCTTAAGCTCTCCTGTTAACTAAGGCGGTAGACGGCGCTACATTATCACTGAATTAATTACCGGGAGAAATCCTCTAAATGAATTCAAGTCACACTCCTATCAGGCATATAAGATAACATGAATATATATATGTCGTAGATTTTTTATAGGGGAATTAAGACTTGGGTTGGTCCCTTCTGAATAGATTTGAATAAGTGATAGTCACAGTGAGAGATAGTAATAGTAACAGAGTTCCACGAGTGAGATGGTAGACTGTGATAGAGGCTGTCTCTGAAATCGAGAAATCTTCTCTCTTTCACCTATCTTCTACGACAGATTTAGAGGAGTCAGAATGTCTAAACACACACACATATATATATATATATATATATATATATATATATATATATATATATATATATATATATACATATACATATACATATATATATACATATATATATATATATATATATATATATATATATATATATATATATATATATATATATATATATATATATATTTCTATCCACTCACGTGCACGCACATACAAGACGACAGTTAGACGTACAGACGTGGGAAAACTATAACAAATGATTATATAGATATTCTAGAACGAGCTGACCAACACGCTGATTAAGTTTAAAGGGCAGTTTAATTATCAATATAAACTTCCACCACCACAACATCCAAAATTTACATCAAAAGCATATATATAAATAGTCATAAGAAAAAAATCAAGGAATTTCTACAAGAAATGATAGACCACAGTTATGATCTTCCCTCGATGTTTAGCCCACAGACCCGTTAGGAGAACGATGATAGCCCAAAGAGTCACAGATACATAGGATTTGGGTCTAATATGTTCCCCTTTTGAAGGTATGAACTGACTTTGATAGCAGTATCTATTCTAAGGAAAAATATAGTTTAGCAACAAATCTTGCATAAAGAAAGTTACAACGTGAGTGAATCAAACGAAGAACATCCTTCAGTCTACTTTCACTCGGTTTTTTCATCAGGGCCCTGACTCACACAACCTTACCTACAATCGTGAGGTTGTTCGCCGTCTGGCGCAAGCCTTAGTGTACACTTCGTTTAATCTGTCTATCTGTGGATGAAGTGGATACCCAGCTCTGCAGATATTGGTTTCATTCACCATGTCCGGGGAGCGTCCTCTTCAGGCGATCATTCTTTCTTTACAGATTTAAGTTAATGTCACTTATTCACGAGGTAAGAGGTTGGGTTTCAGCGGGCACACAGTGTCAGAACACGAGGTTTCCCTTAATTAGGAAGATGACCGGTGGATAACTTCTCTCAACAGATGATCTTGGTTCACCACACACTTGGTCAAATAATGTCGGAAAAGTTAATGTTTATTTTTTACTTTCTTCAGCAATTATTCTCGCCACAAGGCAGCATGTACATTAGAGATTGTGAGGAAATATAATCTGGCTCCAAGGCCCAGTATAAGCATTTATTCTTTTAAAAAAACCCGTTAGTGGGATTGGTATTCTGTCTATCTCTGAAGGCACACGCCCTGTCAGACAGGTGTTACTTGAAAAACCCACGTGGTTAAAGGTATCTTCTTCTTCCTTCTTCCTCGTTCGGCCTGAAAAGGACGGTGGTTGCGTTATGTCTGTTTACGCCTAAGCTGTGATATCTGCACCTTTCGGTCGACACATCCGACTTCAGCACGGCATTTTTTAGTGACCGGGTTTGCCTTCCCATTGCGATCCGCGCTCGCTCAGCCAGACTGCACTGCTGCAGACTGTTTCCAGGACCACCACGTGGAGGTGGAGTGCGGTCTTGACCAGCTCTGGTTCGCTGGTCCTGATGAAAGCAGTACAGCTATGGGTCGCTGACTGCATTACCTATTGCTGCATCTTGGGGTCCGGTTAAAGATATAAAATGTTTATGTTTCTCACAGGTATGTCTCTGTACAAAACGCCGGCAAAGTTGGGTTACCCCAGTATTCACTGAATAAAGAAAAAAAAAACACATATGAAATATTTTACATATTATGTACTCAATATAACTTACATTTTGAACTGCAAGCGTAGAGCTTGACTTGACGTTTAACTTTCCCGTGAAATAAGTTATATATAAAAATCAATCATCATGAATTAGGAATACATACGTATTCCGTCAACACTCATGAGGTATCTAGCATTTATAAATTAGTTTAGAAAAATTATTCTCGTCTGATTATTTAGCAGTTAAATTAAATTCATTATAGCTACATGATTTTAAGCTAGAAAATATAATTTATTCTGTTTTTCCACTGTAACTCGTCGACTAGAGAATATAACAGACTTATAAATTTATCACTCTGCACAAAAGAAACTAGTGGGATAAAATAAGCGATTTAACACTTAATCACTCACAAAACACTAGATATTATATATTTACCTTAACACAGAACTACAGGTGATCGCACACTTTAGAATTACACGCTGACGTATTTATTTGAAGTCTAGAAGCTCGGCAAATTTTCGAACAAACTAAGAGCTTCGCTATACAGCTTATTCCATTCACGAGTCACCTGTCTACTGCGAATTTAAGAGTAAGAATGAAAATCTAGTTTCAAACTCTTGTTAATCTCTTAAAATCAGATAAAAGATCCCATGTTATTTCGCGAAATCCGAAATAATCTCCCCTTTCTGTCTTAAACACCTTAGATTGAACACTTCCCATTACTAGACGTTTTGCCCATAACTGCCAAACGTGCGTTCACACCTTACGCCAAAACTTGCCGTGGAGCGTGAGTGTCATCTGAGAAATGCTAGACACTCTGTCTGCTCTGAGCGAGCATGTCTGGCGCGATTCACACCTCACCGAGCAACTCAGCCAAGGAAACTCGCGTGACAGGTGCAAATGTAGACAATTTGTCTGTTCTCATCATGTCTGATAGACTGAAATCTCACCTAAAATTATCTCGTGCAAGGGACTGACACGTTAGGTAATCTACTGCGTTTCTAAATGAGAAAACGGAACCAGGCGAAAGTTTGAATGGGAAAATAGTAATGTTTATAGTCGCAAACGTACGAATGCGAAAACACAGGAAAAGGATAAAGAGTGATAATAAAACAGAGGACACGGGTAGAACAAAAGAAGAGAATATAGAAAATTTATAGATCATAAAACTCTCTGTGACAATATATTATAATAGATGTCTACTTACCCCGAGAATGACGAGACCATATAGGCGATAACATTTAGTTCTGTGTTAACGTCGCCTTAGTCTCATTTGGTCATCAGGGCACGAAAATTTTACGAGTGTGCTTGACTGATTAAATCTACCTAATTTTATAGTCTACAAATGACGCTACCCCAGGACACCTGGCATGGCCGGTTTCTACAGATGTTCGGCCTATAACGGAATCACGAGTAAGACAAATGTTATTCTAGAGGTATACATCAGAAGCACCAACCGCGAGAAAGTTTCCCAGATAGACAATACATAATATTATGGTCAGCGGCCACAACAAATCTCTTAGAACGAATGTGAGTTCTTATCTCCCCTTTTGATCTCGCTACCAACTGTATTAGGCTAGCGGGTTCCCTTCAAAGAACTCTTTCTCGCTGGAGATCAAACCCGTTACGCGCAAGAGACATTCCTCTGGTCAGACGAACGCCAGGTGCAGCTTAGATAATATTATCGTACGCTGACCGCACTGACCAGTGGGGAATTTATAATGAGGCCAGAACGAAAACAAAGCCGCGGGGTGGGGTCTGAGAGGGGAATAATGGGCTACGTAGGTAAAATCCGAAAGAAAAGAAAATACAAAAAGTCGTGGAAATCAGAACATTAAAAGAGTAATAAAAAATGGGACGTGGTGGTAAAATAAATTATCAGTCACCGTGACACTTGGTATTACGGAAACAAAAATTATGAAGAATTTTACTTCCACTGTTTGTATTTTCCTTGTAATTAGACGTTGAGTGTTTGTGTTTTACATGTATACGAAAAACGGTAACCAGCGTTATTTAATTTGGTTTTGGTTATGAGAATTCTGTTTTCGTCTGTCTAAATTGATTTCATTTTGAGGTGATTTATTGTTTATTTTGATTTTTGTCTTTTTTTTAGCAGTTTATGTCCGTATTTCTTCGTGTATTCCTGCATCATTCATTAATTGCTACTTTCAGATGCTTTAGTCCTTTATAAGCCGTGTTGTTAGGCACGCCCACTTCACGCTTCACACAAGGTCACTAGGCTGTTTTGAAGCAGATTTCAAAAAGAATATATGAAGACCAGCAAATTACCAAACTCATTTCAACAGTGTTTAGCGTAGACAGGTTCCGGAGCAGTTTTAGGAAACATTGTCACAGAAAATGAAAACTTGACAGAAATTAAATCAAGATCTCAAAAAGCCGTACAGTGATTTACTAGCAGTAAAAACTACACAAACATATGAATATAAGAATAGAAACTAACCGACAATTGATCAATACTATATCCTTATCAAATATTTTCTGTCAGTATCAATCTTAGTCTTCTTGGAAAATTTTGACCTACGAAGTAAGCAAGTATTATGTCTTTTGAACAATGTGTACTGCTATACACAAAAGCAAATTACCTTGACAGAAGGCTGTTTTGCACATGGAAGATGAAAATCATGTGTTTCCTCAAGAGAGCAGAAAAGAGATCAGATCATACTGAGAGAACAAGCACTGGAGCAGGTCAGCCAGTTTAAACATCTTGGATGTTGTAATAGAGGCATCAAATAAGAGTTGGTTAACTGAAGAGAAGGAACTAGTACTTTTCCTTGCCATAAACCGAGAATTATTCAGCAAAAGAGAAATCGGCAAGAAGACTAAGGTGGCTATACGCCGCTCGAACTATGCCCCATTGTTGACCTACGGATGTTAGTCGTGGGCAATGACTACAACCCACAGAAGCCAGCTTCAAACATCAGAAATGGGGTACTAGAGGAAGGTGGTCCAAGTGAAAAGAAGGGACAGGGTCCACAACTAGACGATACGTCATAGCCCTGAAACACAGTCCTTGCAGACTTGAGTGGAACGGTCCCAATTACGGTGGTCTGGCCATGTACACAGAAAGAGAGAAGGCCGGCTACCACAACACATATGGGAAACCAAAAGACAAGGATCCAGACGTCCAGGACGACCCAGAGCTCGCTGGGAGGACAACATTAGATAATCTCTGAAGGACCGAGGACTGACTGAAACTAGGCCAAAAGGACGACATCGAATAGGATAGCATGGCGCTCTCTCTCTCTCTCTCTCTCTCTCTCTCTCTCTCTCTCTCTGGCAAACGTCTACACCGCAAGGTAGAAGAGGAACGACTAAGTAATTAAGTAAATAAGTAAAAAGGTTACATCGAGTTATAAAGGACAAATCATTTTTTAAAAATACTATAAATAACACTATAAATAGGAATATGAAGCATCAACAGGTAATTTAGTATCATCATCATCAAGTACCATGCGTGGTGGCGTAGGTGATCAGGTCTTTCCACAACTTCCTGTCTACAGTTCTATTGATTAATTCTGTTGTTGATGACTTTCTGTGTCATGATGTCAAACTGTCCAGAATCATCTCTCTTTGTCTCTTCTATATCCTTTTCCTTCAATCTTTCCTGTTATCACAATACACTCCAACCTCCTTCAATCTTTCCTGTTATCACAATACACTCCAGCCTCCTTCTCATAACATGCCCAAAGAAAGTAGACTGATCCCTTGTAGCCTGAGAAATAATCTTCCTTAGTGCATTTGCCTCTTTCATGACTATTATCTAGTATACACCTTAAAGCTTTAAGATCCGAAGGTCTTTTATATTTGGACATGCACCCTAAATATAACCGACTAGGTTGAACGGAACGCGCCTCACCAAAACGAGGAACAATTTTATTTACAAAATAATAATAGTATACACCTATTAAAAATAAATATAAAAGAACCAGTTTATTTATGACGGTCCTGAACGTTTGAGTTTTTTCATCACCGTCAACTCCCGGTTGAATTCTTATGAAGCATGGATCCACCAGTGCCGACGGGCACCTGAGGAAACATACGCAAAGTACAAGCTTTTGTAGCAGTGCTTAAAATGTGTTATTAAAGATAAAGCTGCAAGTTCCCAGAACTTCCTCTCTTTAGTCGTCTCATTTGTACGGATAGATCTTTCTGATTCTGTGGGTGGTGGTGCATGGCTGTTCGTAGTTAGTGGAGCGATATGTCTGGTTAATTCTGAGCTCGGCTAGCGAGGCAGTCTTCAGGGTAGAGATCCATCCTTGTCGTGGCATTGCATCACCCGCCAATTAGTGGGTCTGATGTGACCTCTATCAGCTGAACCCACTGAGTTAGAGAAGTCATCTGGGGTTGCAACTGATGACAAGAACTAGACAACTGCCAGTGGAACAAGAGATGAGAAGAAGGCGGGAAGACTTGTCATGTGATTGCTGAAGGCGTATGCTCATTGAGGGAGCTAAATGGTATTGACCGATTGATCACCAACCAAGATATGCTTACTTGGAGTAGCCTAGCAAATACGCAAACTGTAAAGAAGTGTTTTGTGATGAACGATGTAGACTCTGAAACTCGTGCTGCATTGGGAGCTGTGTCGGGCTGTTTGAATGTTTGGTTGTGACAGCGAGGGTTGAATGTATTGGATGAAGTTCTGACTGACCTGAATTATACTCTCTTTTGAACGAGAGCAGTAATGTTTATGTGAGTGAGTTCGGGTGACGAGGGAAGCATGCATGTTGTGTGTGGCGAAAAGAACTGAGAGTGCTGTAGCACGTCAGTTGGTGTTAGGGTTAGGGTTGCGAAAATATGTGATGGAGAAACATGTCGTAAAGTCCTCAGAAAACTCAGACTAAGTCAGTGGCAATAAGTGAATAGAGACATTGTTTTGCACAGAAGGTTTTAATCTGCCAGGGGAAGAAACTGGAGCTCATGACTTCAACTCAACATGTTTCGGAATGGCAGAAAAGTCACTCAAAAAATATTGATCTTCAATGTAGATAATGCCATGGATTTTTCAGCTTGGGCTGCAAAACAGCGACAAGCACAGCAGTACTAGTTAAACAACAACAACAAAACAGGCTAGTTGAGAGACGTTGATTCTGATCGAGATGTTTAATTCAGATCGTCACCATACGGTTTAGGTCATCAGGACTGATCTTGTTTTGTAGAACAGTTTAATACAATTAATCGGTAATTGAGCAACTGGTGTATTGTTTTCTAATTGCACTGTGTAGCGTTGTAACTAGTTGTTGATACATGTCATACCCTAACAATGAGTCTAGAATGGGTGTTATTTTTATTGTGGCTGAAGCTAAGGTGTCTCTATGGGGGCTCAGTGTAGTAATAATTGGAAAGTTTGGTAAGGACGTTCTTGTGCTGTTCGAGTTAGGTAGACATGTCGAACCCATTTACAGTGGTAGTATATGTCCCTTTTACACACCATTATAACGGGTATGCATTGTGATTGAGTCGGGCATGTCCTGAGAACACACCCAGACACCATTACCAGAACTGCGATGCTATGGACCCCAGGTCTAATGGTCAATAAAGAAGCTCACAAAAACAGCTTGTAGGAGAACTCTGAAAGCTGAGAAGCCTGAACCAAATGTGGGGCACAGTACGAAGAACGGTCACACACCGACTGAAGTGAAAAGAGTTTGTTGTTGCCCTACATGACACCATGAAACGTTAAGGTTACTAATGGCTACTAATCAGTGGTCGTGGATCTAAGAAGATATTCTCCCCTTATTGCATAACATATTTCTTTTCTTCTGCATCGTTCCACGTTGCATCATCTGTTAACTATTCATTTATTTAGACTGTTATCCACTTCTTTTCATTGTATTATCATAATTCATGTTATTGTTTCTTGTGGCCTTTGTTTTCTTGTAGGCATCATTCTCTAATGTCACTTTATTTGCGTGCTTGCTAAGAGATCATAGCAAATAGATCTTAAAATACACAGTGAAAAGGCAAAGATAATTAAAATAAAGGCAGAAAATTAATGCAAGATTCTACTTGAAGAAACATCCCTAAAAGATGTGGAATCATGCATGTGTCTTGGCAGCAATATACAGACACTGAGAGAGGCAGACTCTGATCTTAAATTAATAATACAAAAGGTTAGATTAGTTTTTATTGCGTTGGGAACTATATCAAGGGAAATCTAGTCAAGAACCAAATATCAGAATCTTCAACTCAAATATCAAACCTGTCATACTGTACAGTTCTGAAACACTGAGAACAACAAAAACAACTATCAAAATGCTACAAATGTTCATAAATGGATGCGTCCGTAGATTAGAAGGACCAATCATTACATATGCAACACCCGGATTCATGCATACACAGATGGAGCAGCTTCAAATGCACTAGAAATTGGAAGCGGAAATGTCTTTCCGAGCTCAAGCACTGGTGCACACAAACAGCTGTCAGTGGCAACAGAATACTTCTTAAGTAACTTCATCAGGCATTAAAGGCATCATGCTGGCTGTGGAACAATCGCAATGGGCAATGGAAATCGTGACAAAAACGCTGCAGTTCAGAAAACACCAGGAATTTTTCTAAGTCTACAATACGCTGAGTTTTCTGGTGTACTAGTGAACGGACTGTGACTGAGGGGCGACAGGCGGTGTATACTATAAGGGGTGTCAGGAACAGAATTTCGGCTATCGCAGTGGCTAGACTCGTCGGCTTCGCGCAGGCGTGTCAGTGTGTGTCCTTAGTTGTGATGTGCGACGGAACGAACAGAATAATTTGTCTTCTCTTTGTTACTTTCACAATTGCCTCCACGGCCGGCGGAGTTGTGGATTTTAAAGTTGCTACCATAAGTGAAATGGGTTCATTTTCGATAAAAGACAACAGGAAGCTGAGACGCTTGGGAGTCATGACCCAAGTGGGCCCGCCCCCCCTTAGAGTGTAAAGGAGTAATCGGGCCGAAACTCTTGTCGGACGGGAGGACTGCTTCTGATGATGAGATTGCTTTTTGTTGTATCGCTCTGTAAAGAGTTTCCTATCACAGAGCAGAAACAGAAGCCTTGAAAACTGCAGCAGGGGTTCTAATGACAGAGGAAAGCATAGAATGACATGTTGCTTTCTTCACTGCTGCACTGTCAGTAATTACAACGTTGAAAAGCCAAAATATTGCAGACCTGGGTGATGTAAGAGTAGTGCACCACAAACTATGTCGACGATTCAAAAGAGTTGTGATCCAATGAATCCCGTCTCATTGTAACATCACCGGCAATGAAGAGGCTGGCAGATACAGAATCAAATAGGATGCAGAGCATCCAGGTCACACACACAATGATGCTTAATACAAAGCTCGACAGAAGAGAACAAGTGTTAATCATCAGACTCTGCACGGGCCACAACAGATAGGGATACCATCTATTCAACAAGCTAAAGATAGGAACTACCAATGAGTGTAAATGTGACACTGACAAAATGACTGCTGAACATCTGCTCTAACGATGCTCCACATATGTGGAACAGAGAAAGGGCATTAGACCTTCACCAGTACTATTCGTGGAAAAGATCTACGGAGATGCAAACAACCTCAAGCTGATTACTGCTTTTTTTATTAAACTCTCAAGTAGACGTCTAAGAGTGTACGAAGAAGAAACAAAAAAGAAGAAGGATTGAAATGGTATGACAAGATCATTAATGTGGAACTGATGTCAAAAACTAGACACATTCTAATGAAATACGAAATGAGAAGAAGACGCTAGCGATGGATATGTCACAAACTAATATATATTCTGGAATTCCCATGCTAAGAGAAGCAGAGGTAGATCGAATAACACCTGGAGTAGACACCTTGGGTAGACACCTGGAGACAGACATGACTAGGATGATGAAGACATGGAAACACTTTGAGCTGAAGGCACAGGCGGGAACTCTTGGCATACGATTGTTAAAGGCCTATGTTCCTTGAGACGCTGTAGGGTGAGGACAATGCCGCCACATATAGCATATCATTGCAGTGTCATTTATTAGTCATTATCATTAGCTTGTATCAACTGTGTATTTTTATTTTATGTATCGTTCGTACATAATCAGTACTGTCTTTTTGTTCACACCTTTTTTCACATTTATATTACAGCTTACTAGGATGAAGCTGCTGATCGCAACCAAGAGGCGGTACCCCCAACGGCGAGACTTCAGATTGGGCGAAAAGAAGCTATTACAACAAGCAGAAGAGAAAAAAACACGTCGACAGGAACACCATGCAAAAAAAAAAAAAAAAAACCACCGAGGGATTTCGCCTCAGGGGCTGTAGTGAAGTGAATCTGTATGACAACACGCTCAAAAATTCCCCGCTCAAAAACTAGTTAACGTATTTTTAAATCTATAAATAACTACAGTATTTGAAATTTGTCTGAGGGCCCAGTCAAATTTACCGCCAACAATTTCTCTAGTGTATTTGAATTTGTCTAGGAAACAAGTCAAAAGTTACCGCCCACCCAAAATTTATCTAAGAGCATAGTACTAATTTAACAACCAATCAAATCGTTTCCTTTTCTTGTAGTGACAAGAAAATTTTGGTTGACGTGGAAATAATGCCTATTTTGTGTTTTTGACCGAACGTAGATAATTTATTTCTTAATAACTAAAGATAATTAAAATGAAAGGGATATCTCGAATTATAGCGCAGACATTGCTTAACACCTAAACATAAAGATTCCCTCATAATAAAATTAAATTAACTTAGACAAATTTAATTTAGTTATATTTTCCCATCAGGGTAATGCCCAATTTAATTACTTAAAAATTACCCAGATTGAAATGCAAAGGAATAACTAAGGGAAAACTATATATATCGAAAGAGAGAAATTGGACGTTTAATTATCACCTTTGATAATTAAAATCGGTCCACTAATAACTATAATATAAAATATTCAAATATGGTCAGATTATACAGACACGCTTAGAACCGTATAAGTTACTAGTCTCAAAAATTAGCTTTTTGGACTTTTCCTCTGATTGGTTGGGTGTAGTTCTATAAACAGTAACAAGCTCTTAAGGCTTTCCACCATTGAATCATAAAAACCACGCCGAGCTAACTTATCCTAAAAGACGGTATGACCAAGCCTTGGCCGTTTGAACTGAGAGAGCAGTGCTAAGAACCCTTTTACGGCCAGTCAGCTTGTGTGTGTGTGACCGTAGTTACCTGAGGGTAAGAAAGATAATTTTATTTGCATACTTTGTTAAATAATTGACCTGTAAGTAAACAGGCTATGTGTTCCATATTAATTCGAATACTGCCGGCTGGATTTGTTGTGTCACGCTGACCTAAGTAGGAATGTGTGTAGTAAGCAGGCTTGTTCGAAATGAAAAATTGGTGTATAGTGTTTGCAAATTGGCCACACATTTGTGTCAGTAAGTGTTAGTAGTGGTTTAATTTAGTATTTTCTTCTGGAGTGACACACTGTTCAAAGATCATGTGTTAAACATATAGGGAAGGTTAGAATGAAGTAACCAATAGGTCACATGCTGTATTGTACTTGCCATGATTATTGTATGGAAGCCAAACATGGACGAGGAACCCAAACATTGAATCAACACAGAGAAAGAATGATTACATGAAACTGATTGTAGACAACGGAATTCAAGGTCTTGTGCAACGTGTTAGCACAAATAACTGACGATGGTAAGTTTAATATTGTTTAGGGGTGAATTTATTGAGGCAGACTTCTACATGGAATGGGTGGTCCTTCTGTTAAGAGTCAGTTTGTTTTAATGTGCCCTCTTTAAACTTCTTTTTATATTTGAGGTCTAAGAGAGATTACCAGTAGTTTTATTCTCTGGTATAAGGTTGATTTATTGGTTATATATCCTTGGTCTTACTTGTGTCCGGCTATATGCCCGTATAAGGTTCTGTTCGTAAATTTTCTTGGAACAGCTTCGAGAACATTCCTGTAGTGAGACGAACTCAGGTCGCGCGATTGAATTGCGCATGCGCTAAGATTTGAACGCGGAGAGATAAGACTGTTGTTGTTGAGAGTCGGCCGGGCATCTTGGAGATGAACGGAAGTTCAGCGATTCTTCTCTAACCCTGTGAACATATTACAGTGTCCTTTGTGTGTTTAGAGAAATGATTGAGATTTCCCCTTTGATGTAATTCTGACATTTTTGGAGAGCCTAGGATGGTGTGTATTTTGTGGTGTTATTCTTGAAAGCAGTCAAGGTAAAGATATCCCTTTTGAACTATATATTTTTGCAGTCAAGTACTTTATAATTGAATGCTATCAGCCTAAGTTAGTGGGCTGATGCTAAGGCGACTTTCTCCCAGTGCGGAAAAGAGTCCGGGAGATTATGGGTACCGTTATATAGATGCACCTATTGTCTATGGTCAGAGGAAGGACAGAAAAGAATATTATTAGTGCCTTGGCCCAGGAAAACATTATACGGCATCTGTTATAGCGCCATGGAAGGCGGAAAGAATATTATTAGTGTCTAAGCCCAGGAAAACATTATACAGCATCTGTTGTAGCGCCATGGAAGGCGGAAAGAATATTATTAGTGCCTAGGCCCAGAGAAACATTATACGGCATCTGTTATAGCGCCATGGAAGGCGAAAAGGTTATTATTAGTGCCTAGGGCCAGAAAATTGTATACGACATCTATTGTGTTGCTGGAGAAGAAAAGGTGGAGAATATAGTCATACGATGTGTTTCCTTGTAACTCGTGACAGTGAATTGTTACCATGTACCTGGGCATTGTTAGCCAGGATGTCCTTGTGACTGTATTACGTATTAAAACAGTGTAGAACGAGAAGTTATACTCTTTACTGACTTCTACATGTGTGTTGATGTGTGTGACTAGTATTGACTTTCCCTCCCTGTTTGATCCGGAACTACACGCATTCGCGTCTGTTGTCAACACATACACACACACACACACCCTGTCGGCCATCTGTGTAAGCCCGACCTAGCTGTATGCCCTCATCAGCGTACCTTCTTCTGGAACATACTACATCCACACCAGCTTCCACCTTCAACCTGTCCAGTAACACTAGGCGAACTGACCATCTTCATCGCACCACTACATTGTTCGCCCCATGCAACAGTTTTGCAACACCTTCTATTCCAGGTTATATCACGAAGTTACCTCGTGGCTGCATTAAAGTGAGAAGAGGAGAGTGTGGGAGTTGAGAGCTCCCTATAAAGCCTGGAGATAGACCCCATCTTCTCAGCCAGGAGTCACAAAGTTGGTGATCCTGACTACTTTTGAAAGAACAGCAGCAGCAACAGTCTAAAGTTAAGTCCTTTAAGAAGGCAATGTCAGTTCATCCAAACTCATTCCCCCAAGAAAACTTAAACACCGTTGTATGATGAGAGTATCAGACCTTACAGTGTAGGACTAGTAGCATTATCAATATTAGGAACAGGAACTGTGTGTGTGTAGTCATCCCAGTGACCCCTTTACAGAAATGGAACAGATTTTCCAAAATATTTATTTTATTATGTAAATAAGCATTTTCTTGATTTTGAGAATTCCTGACCAAAAAGATTGAGGTTCAGGACAATTAAATTGTACAGAAAATTTCATACAGCCTTGCTTAACTGATTGTGTTAAAGTTGAAGTTCTGTTTGAAATAAATCATTAATTATATTAAATACATTCCCCTAGACCCGTAGCTAAATCAATTTGGGATCAGAAGAGGTAGCGGTTAGGGACTCAGAGTACATCATCATCTTCTCTGAGAACTTACATAGCTTGACCCCACTTTGATATCTATACACCATTGCTCTTTTCAGAGAAGGGGGTATTACTTATAAGACCAGTTTCTTATCTAGCACTATCGTGGTATCATCTGATACACCTATTTGTCCACGATAGCCCATCTTTTAATAACATCAAAACCTCTTATGACAGGGGCCCATTCTCATAGTCAATTATGACTAAAGGGGCTACTACTATTACAGTCCCAAGACATAATGTGTCCTCCCGTTTCTTAGTTTATCGATCGCATTTTGTTGATTTCATGGAACACTACTATAATTGTATTTGCATACTGTTTGAACAATTACTGATGTAGATTCATTCTAGATACCAACTACTACTAGACACCATTCTATGACAAAATCATTCACGTTTTGAGCTTCATAACGTTTGCGTTGTTAGATGGCTTGCCTCATGAGGCTGACGCACAGGATTCGAAACTTCGTAGCGACACGCACCAGTCTACATAACTGTAAACAGGAAAAGGTGTATATGTAGATTTTTTTTTCTAAAAAGGGGTCCGTAGCTACATTCGATAATCGGAAGCCTCGCTAGTGTAATGGTTACCACATTGCGCTGGCGATCGGGTGTTCAAGGTTCAAACCCAGGCGTGAGCATTTGAAGCAGTGTCACCGACAGGGATTTTGACTGAATAACCTGAACGGCTCCTGAGATGAACCCTCTGTGGATGGGAAAGAGCGGGGAAAGAGCGGGTTAGAAGGAAAGTCCACAGGCTCCCCAGCCTTGCAATGACATGACATTGGGCCGAAGGGCTGAAAGCCCAAGTCTGGTTAAGAAAAAGAAAAACATCATTCGACAATCAAAAGGATATGTAACTTTCACAGTACGATCAAAGGGGTCCGTATCCTTCACACAACGATCAAAGAGGTATGTTTACTTCACAGGACGATCAAAGGGGTATGTATACTTGAAAAGGGGTATGTATAACGATCAAAGAGCATAATAAAGGTTAAGAATCTCTGCTCCAGGCCAAGTGATCTCTCAGATGTATCCTGTGGATATTCGTTCATATGATGGTCTTTTTTTCTGGCAGTCCCAAGAAACACTCATCCCATACCGGAACCCGAAAAATAGAAGCAAAGAATGGCAAGGCTATAACATATCATGCAATCGTAAAAGCAACAACGGAAGTTTGGGAATGGGGCCGGCTACCACATTCAGGAAAATGTAAGCCACAAAAACTTAAGCAATATGGATAAGTCAGCTAAGGGAAAGTAAACTCTGCAATCCTTGACAGAGGAAGATCTTCTGGTAAGGAGACATAAATAACAATTATGAAGCAGACTTTGAACTAATGGCACGCGATAGGACGACTCGGCATAAGTTTGTTGAAGATATACTCCTTAGTTAGCAGTTTCGACATCTGCCTATTCTTAACTCTGATCCTGATACCAAAGAGTTGTTTCGTGATACACCTTTGGTAGCTTATCGTAGGGATAGGAATTTAAGGGATATTCTTGTACACAGCCGCTTGCGACATACTAGCCAGTCTTACTTTGGTATTAAACCGTGCCAACGCCGGATATGTAAGACCTGTCCGATTGTACTCCAAACTAAGACAGTCACTTTTCCGAAAGGAAAATTTATTATTAGAGAGTCTTTTACGTGCGAATCCAGAAACCTGATTTATGCTATCATCTGCAAGAGATGTGGCATGACCTATATTGGTGAAACTGGCAGGCGTTTGGCAGACAGGTTTCGTGAGCACTTGAATGACATCTATAATGACAAACATTTACCGGTGGCCCTTCATTTCAATAGGCCTGACCATGCAGGTAATTCTGATATTCATGTTACTGCCCTCCTTTCATGTGCCGGTAATGACAAGACTCGCTTTTCGTTGGAGAATCGCCTTATTTTTAAAATGGGTGTTTTAGCTCCCGATGGTTTGAATATCTGTAGCGAAAGGTTTTCCTATTATGATAATAGTGGTAGAGCAGAAGTAGAATCTCTCTCCAGAAAGTATGAAGTTCCAGCGCCCGAGAAGTACACTGGTATCACAAGTGAGTTACAGCTGTGAATACTCTGAGCTGGACAATAGATTAGGCTTCAGAAGTATACGTTGCTACTTTCGCTATCGTAACCCTATGTGATAATATAATTAATTTTGAAAAGGTAACTCAAAATTTTAACAGTTAAAAATTTAACAAGTCAAATGAGTACAATTATCCAATTTATTATGTACATCTATATATTCTTGTAATGAGAAATGGTTGTTGTAAGTGTCATGAAATATTCTAATCCACATATATAAATTATTAGGTAAATATAAAGCCTAACAAATAAAAATTAATAAAGAGAAGAGCAATGGGAAAATGACAGTGCTGTCACCAAGAATGTACTCGAAATCCCCCTTGTTTTCTGCTTCGTCTGCAAATTGTAACGCTTTCACGTTGATAGTAAAAGCTTACTGTATTATACCCGCTTTCTTCAATGAAACGTGTGCTGCATTTCTAAGAAAAACATTGAGACGTACTGCGTAATGACCTAAATTAATCCTAACATTAATTATATTACGTTACCAAAACGAACGAACAGATGGACAAAAGGATGGCGAGAGGGGAGGGCTGGAAATCAGGAACGCATGCAACACGCGACGCGCGATATACAAATGCTGGCATCACGCGTGTAAGTCTACAAGCACTAACTTTTTCAGACGGACAGTGATAAAATACACTACCCTTTCCCAGAGTTAGGTTTATAAATCATAACAGACTCTTATTAGAAAAGATAACAATAGATGGGTTTACGTTTGAACACATAACAGTACCCAGACAGCACATCTTCCAAACAGGAGGTAGAAGAAATTGCATATTTTGAACGCAGCCACGTAGCTCCTTTAAATTAGTATTTTTGGGTTCCTTAGGGCTTGCTGACAAATAATATGTAAAACGTTACGCAAATAGTCCAGGAATTAATAAATTATACCCAAAATAAAATATTGGGGGTGCCTGACAGCATAAAATCATTTCTGCTCATAAGATTTTTTTTTAACGGGTTTGGAAAAAATTTACGTTACAGAAATAGCCTACCATGTAAACTTCAAATTGATTGGAGCGCAACAAATGAAAGCCTAACCACGATTGGTCGGGCTATAAATACTATCTTGGTTGTTAGGGGAGACGGGAAAAGATAACATTTTTTCAAACACTTGTCGAAACGTGGCTCATTGGCCAGTCTCGCTGATATACACACTTGTGAGCGTTAGTTCGAAACCACTTGTTTTAAATACACTTGATAAAGCATCAGTGCGTTGAAGCCAGCTTATATTTGGCTCAATAAAAGCCTGGAAGATAAGCAGAAGGAAATTTGTGCCAGTTTGTGCCAGAATTCATTGCTAATCAACGTATCTGTGTTATTCGTATGAATTGTGGTAAGCTTGAACCATTTAATATCTTTTAATGAAAATTGAATGTGAATTGTTGATTTATGCCTGTATATATATGTGTAGTTCAGTGGCAAACGTGAGGTAAAGCCTAAAATGCTCCAGCCTGAACAGAGGGTGTCGGAGAGAAGTAAAACGGCATGGAATGGCCAAATAGTACACTGACATCTGGATGATTGACTAGAAAGAAATAATGCTGGAAGTGCAGAGGCGTAGTGACCATTAAGGATGGTAATGCTGGTATAAAGTATTTCAGATGAAGCTGACTGTTGGCCTAACGCTCTGAACGCAATGTTTGTGCTGTATTGTGATCAGTGTAAAAGAGAATATAAATTAGTTATGAAGTAGAAGGTACATCCTTCTTGATTTCAGGGACAGTGGTCTTGATGGTACTGAGCAGCATCTGGTCAGAGATTTGCTGAATCCAGTGTCGGACAGCATACTCCTTGGTCCTTTTAGCTATCAGTGAGGTGTCTCCAGAGCCCAGAAGAGAATTCGAGCAGAGGAGTCCCTCCTGCCGCCATCACTCAAGATAAGCAGAGTTGGCCAGCTGAGCTCAACATTATGTCCCCTCATCTTGAAATAACTTTATAAAAATACCATTCAGAGGGGAATTTACTTGTCTTAAAATCAGGAACTGTGAACATCTCCAATAATAGTCCCTAAAGACAAACTATTGAAGTCATGATGACCAATACCAACAGAGCTTGAACAAAACAAAACCAGTATTACCTCATTTTACTACTACACAACTGACACACATAGAACATTTGTACTAATATATGTCACTACAATATTCATATTAAATACATTCTGTACATAACTTGTAATTTAAATTGATTGTGATTCCTGGTTCCCTTGTAGTTGAATCAGGACACATATTCATTAATGCCAGTAATGAATACATATTGTTATTTGAAAGTTCATCAGTGACTCTTTTAAGATATCTTTGTAGAGTGTTATATGTATGTGAGTGTCACAGTGTTGTCAAGAGTAGTGGATTAAATTAAATTGTTTATCTGTCTGTTGTTGTGACTTACACTTCACCATACTCATACCCTAGACACATAACGTAGCATCACACTATTCCAGAATAATTCTGACTGAGATATATAGATATGTGGTAGCAAGTAAGGTTATCTATAATACACTACTCTTAATAGATATAGATACCTTCACAGCTGATCTCAGTCAGTACACTAAGTTCCCTATAAGTATTTATAACTTCCCACTTCACCACAGTAAGATGGTAAAATGTATGATTATTTACAGTTACAAATCAAATAAACAAGCTAAAAAGTCTTGGATTTATCTTCCACTGAACTTATAAAACAAGTTTGTCACATTATCTATTGCCATCTAGTTGTCATCATTAAACAGTCGTTTTAGAAACTGCTCACAGGATTTGTTGGATGGATACACATAAACTCATCTTATGTTATTAGCCACGTCTGCTCGAGGTTCCTGAGACACACTGGAGTACGGAAGACTTTCCTTCAGCCCACCCTATAACTACGGGGGACTAAGGGGTTGAAGATTGGTTGACCTCTAGGCTTCAGTGAGCTGGATCAACTTCTTCAAGTCTTTAGTTTCTCGATCAGGAATGATCATAAACATTGATCATAAAACCTGGAACAAAAGGTAATAGGTGGCCATGTTGTTCCAACAATCTCACCACCCACTGCTGTTCATGATGCGACCATGTCTTCAGTGTTTGTATATAAATGAATGAATCATGGTAGTATGTTACAGAGATAGCATGATAAGATAATGTATACTGTGCAGAATTAACAATTTACATGAATAAATCACATGTTATGATACATGGGTACGATATAACCTTTGCCTTCCACTTATGGATGTCAAGTCACTTATGTACTTGCTGGTATGTCGTAAGCTTCCAGGCAAGAACTAGCCATGATATATGTGGTTAACCAATTAATGGTTATGCTTCCTGACAATGCCGGTGAAGGTTATCTCTGGTTAGCGTCATTCCCGTTTTTATTATATCTGATACAATCAATCAGAAATAAAATCTGAAATAAAATGATATTAGTAATACATATATCTTTAATAAACTTACATACCCTCTTAGGATTTATAAGCTCACGGTGAGACTGTTTTGGTTGAAGTTAATCTGCTCTGCGTGCAGCGTGAAAAAATAACTTTTCTTGCAGATACTGTCTTCCAGTTTCTCACTCTGGCTTCTGGATTTGGTGTGTGTGATTTCCAATGCGCCGCTCTTTCCTTATATTTCAGTCTCTCGCCCGCCCGTGAAAGCACCTCCTAAATTCCCCAAACGATTTTAGTTTCATCTCCTGATTTGAGGCGATTTGAAGCAATCTGTGCTTTTCCTGTACTTGTTTTCTCTTCTGTTCACTACACACTTATATCCTTCCTTCCTTCCTAGGTATCATTTCCTTTTCCCCATATGAGGCTTTCATTCTATCCAATTTATATTTAAATCCGTTTAGGCATGTAGTTATAATAACTGTTTAAAGATTATTAGTTAACTTTTAGCAGATGTGATGAAGGTGAAAAATATTAATTATCTTTAAAACTATTTATATTTGAATATTATCCTTTTGGACATAATTCCTAGTCTATCTCGTTTGTTGAATTATTTTTTATTTAATTGTATTCCAGCTAGGCGTTCTCTTGTAGTGAATAATTTAATGTCCAGTAAATGCAAACTTTTAAAGTCCGCCATACATTCCTACATAGCTATTTCCTCATTCTTCAGTAATATTGTCTGGCTTTAACCGTAATTCACATTTCCCGTCTTCAAACTTCAAAGAAAGACCGCCGCGCTGACCTTGCGCTGTGTGTGTGTGGGTGTCGCGCTACACATTTTTTTTCCACAGCAAAGCAAGAGGAACCTAATTTCGCTACAGAGCCCTCTTCTTTAAAACAGTGCATGCACAGTTAACTTTTTGGTAACTCATGCTGCAGTTTCTCCTGACTTTTCTGTTTCTCTATATCTCCTTTGATAGGATGCCTACTTAAAAAATCGGGTCCAAGATTGTCCCGTCCTGGTATGTATCTCACATTGAACGAATATGGAGATAACAGTAAACTCCACCTTAAAAGTCGTGAATTTAATTTTTTAGACACTGCTAAAAACATCAAAGGCTGGTGATCACTTTCCACAATGAAGTGTTTCCCGTAAAGAAAAGGGGCGAATTTGTTGATCGACCAGACCAAAGCGAGGCATTCACGTTCAACGGTAGAATAATTTCTTTCAGCTGTATTTAACTTTCTACTGGCAAAAGCTACTGGTAATAGCATATGTGGCGGTGTGTCTGCCCGCTGTAGTAATGTTCTCCGATGCCTACATTGCTAGCATCCGTTCTTAGTACGAATTCTTGTGTGAGATCGGGAAGGGCAAGGATAGGTTTATTTGTCAGCTTATTTTTCAACTCTGTATAAGCCTGTTCACACTCCGCATTCCATTGTATTTTATCCGGCTGACATTTTTTGGTTAAGTCGGTTAATGGCGCGCACAATGAGTTAAAATGGGGTATATATTTATGATAAAACCCGCACAGTGACACAAAGGATCTTACATCCTTCTTAGTTTGTGGTCTTGGTGCTTTTCTCATTTTCTCTACATTCTTTGGGTCCGGAGACATTTGCCCTGTAGAGATAGTGTGACCTAAAAATTCCAATGTCTCACATCCAATATGACACTTAGTTGGACGTGCTGTCAATCCCGTTTCTCTCAGTCTATCCAACAACATGGAGAGTGCTACTACGTGTTCCTCGAAGGTAGTGGTGGCAATCAGAATATCATCCATGAAGTTGGTGATATGAGGATTTTGTAATGGTTCCAACAATTTCCTCATCATTCTGGTGAAGATACTTGTAGCATTCTTTAAACCAAATGGGAGTACATTGAACTCGTAATGTCCATCCGATGTACTAAAGGCTAACAGTTTCCTAACTTCTGGTTTTACTGGTATTTGGTAGTATCCCTTGCTTAGATCTACTTTTGAAAAATACCGAGCCTTACTCAAGGTAGCAAACAACTGATTGGTGTCAGGTAATGGGTCTACCTGAGATTCAGTGATAGCATTTAGTTTCCTATAATCAATGCATAACCTGTGTTCACCACTAGGCTTCCTTAATAGCACCACACTTGAGCTGTAGGGAGATTCAGACTTTGAAATAATTTTCTCTTTTAAGAGATAGTCAATCTCATCCTTGAGTGCCTGTCCTTTAGCATAAGTTATAGAGTATGTCCGCATACAAACTGGTGTAGGGTCAGTAATCGTCATGTCATACTCTAACAGATTAGTACACCCCGGCTTATCTGTGAGTACATCAGCATGGATTTCTAACACCTCCTGAACCTTTTTCCTCTGCTCAAGAGTTAAATGTTCACTTACATTAACCTGAGCATAACTTTATGTAGTTGTTAGGGGGTATTCCATGGAGGAAATTGGTTCATCCTGCATTACTGTTGCAATGGACAGGGTCATGATATGTGCAACTTCTGATGCTTCCCTGTCATAATACTTTTTAAGAAGGTTGACATGATACTTCTTCTCCTTTCCTTTCTTGTCAATCTTATAATTGGTCCTGGAAAGTTCTTCCAATATGACGTAGGGACCCTGCCATCCAATTAGCAATTTATTATTGCTGCTGGGCAACAGTAACATAACTTTTTCTCCCACCTCAAGTTCATTATCTTTTGCTGTTTTATTGTAGTAAGCAGCCTGGTTCCTCCTGGCCTGTCTCAAGTTATCATTTGCCAGTTTCCAACTTGTTTTCAATCGAGATGTCAACTCGTTGACGTATTGGTATGAAGAAGTCACGGTTTCTTCTGCTTTTTCATCAGTCCATGTCCGCAACAATGCTTCCAGTGGACCTTTGATTGGGCGTCCAAACAACAACGTAGCTGGAGCCAATCCTGTGGAGTTATGTGGGACTTCCCTATAGGCAAATAGTGCTGAGGGTAGGTATGTGTCCCAAGTTTCAGGTTTCGCACTAGCCAACTTTCTAAGGATTGAAATGAGCGTGCCATTGAGCCGCTCTACTTGACCATTCACTTGGGCGTGGTCCGGGCTACAGTGATAATGTCTAGCTTGAAATAACCTGAATACTTCTTGTGTTAGCTTTCCCCTAAACTGAGAACCATTGTCAGTCAATATTTGATGTGGGAAACCTAATCGGGTGAATATTGTTAACAGTGCCTCTGCCACATGTTTCCAATCTATCGATGACATTGCTACTGCCTCTCCCCACATAGAGCAAGTATCGACCAATGTAAAGATATATGCATTTCTCTTCTTGGTCTCACTGAGGGGTCCAACAATATCCACGGCAACACGTTTGAAGGGCGTTCCCATGATGGGCATTTCTTCCAGTGTTGCTGGTGCAGTCCTATGTTTAGGAGCTACTCTTTGGCATTCTGGACAGGATCTCACATATCTCTTTATGTCCTCTGTGATCCCTGGCCAAAAGTAGTGACAGGCTATCCATTGTCCAGTGGCCCCTATTCCCATATGTCCACTGAAGGGTATAGCATAACCTAACTTCATTGCCTGCTCCCTGTATGATTTTGGCACTACAAGCTGTCCATGTCCTTTTGGTCCTGTTCCAGCTTTTCTATAAAGTAGGCCATTTTTCATATATGTCTCCTTTCTCTGGAGGGTTATGGCTTTTAGGTAATTTGCCAAAGCAAGGCTTCAATGTACTGTCAGCAGTTTGAGCCTTTCTCATCTCTTCTGGATGAGTATTGATGATAGTGTCCTCCTCTTTCTTAGAGCTTGCCCTGGTCTGGACTGTTGCCATCACTATGGGTCTTATAGGTTCTCCTAGAAAGACATATCTACATCCCAGTATTAATGGGTTCCTGACACTTCTGACTGAGCTGCTTGATATCTTTCAGCCATGGTTAAAATATCTTCCAATCTCTCTGCTCCTTGCTCCATAAGAAATTTTCTCATTTCCTGAGGCATGGATTCTCTCAGTTGTTCCATCATGACCATTTCTTTTATATCTTGACATTTTCCTAAGCTAATCCATTTTGTCAGATAAGTTTCCAATCTGGCAGAAAATTGGTGATAGTTTTCTCCTGGAAGTAGCTTAGCAGTTCGGAATCTCTTTCTATAAGATTCAGAATTCTTTTCGTACCTGACCAGTAAAGCTTGTTTTAAGATTTCATAATCTTCTTGGTCTTCTTTTGAGAGTTTTAAATAAACATCGTATGAAACTCCCCTCAACCCCTGAGATAGCTTTAGGCTCCATTTTTCCTTTTCCAATCCATAGGAAGTGGCCAGTCTCTCATATCTATCCAGGTATGACTCAATGGCGTCCTCCTTCTCAATAAATGGATCCAGGTGGAAACTCATGGCTCCATTTGCCGTGCTCTGGTTGGAGCTACTCTCAGAGTGAGTTGAGCTAGCACCATGATTGCTAGCTGCTCCCTTGAGTTCAAGTTCCTTTAAACTTAACTCTTGAGCTCTTTGTAACCTTCTTTCTTCAGCTTCAGCTTCCAATATTAGTTTCTTTTCTTCTCTTTCCAGTCTTTTGGCTTCTCTCTCTGCTTCCATTCTTTTGACTTCTCTCTCTGCTTCTAAACTTTTGGCTTCTCTCTCTGCTTCCATTCTTTTGGCTTCTCTCTCTGCTTCTAAGCTTTTAGCTTCTCTCTTTGCTTGTAGTTTTCTTTCCTCTCTGTCCATATGTTTGTCCACTTCCTTTGTGACATACTGGATAAGAGCATCACCTGTCAATCCTACATCCTTTCCTTTCTGCATGATTGCAGATCGAAACTTCACCAAATCAGCCATGATGCTTACTTACCATAGGGTATATAATTTTATCTTCACAAACCAACTAACTTATTTAAAATCAATTAATTACTTTGAACAAGACAAATCCTTAAAACCTTGTGAGCGTTTCCTATTTACTTCGTACTCAATGGTACTACTATTACGAAAACATTTCCAAGTTTTAGAATTTTTTCGAAAAAAATTTATTTTTACAAACTATTTGTGGCTCAAGATAGAAGAATACATAGATAGTGGCTCAGGATAAAAAATAATATCCCGCGAAAGAGCCCCCAGTATAGCGAAAGGTTTTCCTATTATGATAATAGTGGTAGAGCAGAAGTAGAATCTCTCTCCAGAAAGTATGAAGTTCCAGTGCCCGAGAAGTACACTGGTATCACAAGTGAGTGTTGCGCACATATTCTTTGGTGGCACGGATTACGCATACATATGTAAAATGTATTTATTTGTCTGATAAAAATATATTTATCTTTGAATGCACGTTTTTCGGTCTTAAGGGACAGAACTCAGATTAGGCGATGGGTATTCATTCTGTGAGTTATCGCTCTTTGTATCGTTCCTGAAAGTCGAACTCGGCGGAGGAATTTAGACTTACTTTGATCTATTCTATGTTTGGTTAGGAATAGATTGTTATTGCTTCAGAATGTCTATGGCCCGAATTTATGTGTAGTTCTTGTCTATGTAGGACGAGTATGTCCTATAGCTTGATATCTTTGTATGTTTATGTCGAACTATTTTTCTTGTACTGTACTTTAGGGGTCAGGTGCTTTTCGGCGGATGAAGATACGTTAGAGAGTTCTTCGGTGATGTAGAAGCCTATGGCGGGAGTCATGTCGTAGACCTGCCCAAAGTTTGTGATCTCTTCAATTTATCATGGAGACGAAGATAGTTTCTTCCAGGATTGTTTAGTCTATGAGTTCCCCAGTGGTGATTCAATAACGCCGGGAGAGCGTTTGTGCTTGCTAGTGTATTCTTATGTCAAGGTAAACGTACTTTTGCTGACTTCGTTCATTCCTAGGCTTAAGATGGGCAGACGTTTACATGAATCTACCTATGTCAGTATGTCAGAACGACATATTATCTAGCAGCACTGTTTATGTTTCTATACAGCAATTACGAGGACAGATTATGCTGATGCTTGTGGAAACTTTGATATTCATGAATTGAATCATTATTGAAGCTTAGTCGTGCATCGTTATGGTGATCGATGTTTACAGGACCAGGAGCCATCTTGGAATCCTACCTATTGTCAGTTATCTATCCGAGAACAGGGATGCCCCTTATTATCCGATGATGATCAAGAGATCACACTTATGAAAGGAAAATCTATTATGGGTGATTTAACATTCGCTCAGAAGATATTTGCTGAATGCTATTTAAAGAAATCTCCGCTAGGGTGCTAGCTACACTTATGCTAAAGGAGATTCTGTCCAGGAGTCACCGTAAACATTATTGATTAACTGACATGACTAGTCAGTAAGGCCTGATGAAGATTTGTTAAACATTATATATTAACTGACATGATCAGTCAGTAAGGCCTGATGAATATTTATATGAGATATGGAACCCTGAACGTTTGTATACTGATGTTCCATTGTGATTTTCCTCAACATGAATGCCAATTTGTTATTGTACACCGTGGGTCAACAATATACTATTGATGTCGACCTGTGTTCCTGCAAATGTACCTGTTCTGTCAAGTGTGTGCGTCCCATTAAACGGTTGAAACGTTCACAGTAGTCTGTATCCTTAACTTCTGATACGCATGAGTGAGTATTTGTACTTCCAGTCAACTTTACAGAACAGTTCACACATTCGCGTATTAACAGTCACTCTACCACTCATGATACACATTACATCCTTGTTGAGTCCTCAAGACGTTTGGAGCAAGATGACCTGTACACCTGACACTGTGCTCGGTTGTTTGAGTTGACTATTCAGTCCCAGTACATCTTTACAACGTACACTGATAAAACACAGTATACAGCATCCAAGAATAACAGCCTTTATCAATGTGACCTCAAAAAAGGCGTTTATCAATGTGGTAGGCCAGATTACCGGGTTTGACCTGCACAGTGAAGATTACCAGAAGTAACAGCTACTGATACCAGTTCGTTTCCCTGACGCCTGATACGACACACCAACAGTGATAGTTTGCACTTCATTGACAGTTCCTCACGTGACCTATGAAACAGATACGGAAACTAGGTCAGGGTTTATTGACATTTTTCGTTGGACATCACAGCATTACAAGAACATTAGCAAGCAAATTAATTGTGTTAGCAAGAAATACAGTAAGCTGAGAAGTTAATATATTTCATCGGTGGATCTTCTATATACTCATTGTTGAACTTTGTAATAAATTAGTTCAAGAATTTGAAAATTTGTTAAAAGTGGCAAGTTATTTTGATTAAAAAACCGAGCCTCCTTTGCAACACACTTCTTCTTCAACACATTGCACTGATGATATATATATTGTATGCTATATGTATTTATGTTACATGTTACTTGTTTGCATATTAAATTAGTTTATATTTTTGCGGGCCTGGATGGGTGGTGACTAGTGTAAGGTATGCCGAGTAGCGTTGGTCTTATGTTAGCGTTCTGTAGGGAGCAGTTTTCTTGATTGAAAGTTTGCTTGCAACGTCTGTTGCTATTTTTGTTAGTTGTGATGAGATGTTCGTTTCTTCGTTGTTTTTGTTAATAATTTTGTGTTCCTTAGTTTTGTTTGATCTGCTTGTATTTGTAGATCTCCCCTTTTCTGTCATTTATTTTTATACACCATTTTATGTTTATACACTATGGCGTTATTTGTTTTGTTATTACCTTGCAGTTATCATCACATACTTTGTGACATTATTTTTGGTTAAGCTTTTTCATTTATTTGATTTCTGCAATTGTTTTCATATTGTCTTTTATGCTTGTCCTTTGTTAATGTCTTTGGTTGACATATGATATGAGATAGTTGAGTACACGTATGTTATATTATAGACCAGTACTTTATTATTATTATTGTTGTACAAGGAAATATACAAGACCTTTGTAAGGCTTGTTTCCCACAGAGATTGGGATAGTGAGCTAATTATCAAGTTCATTGAGAACTTGCTCCTGTTTATTTGGAAATAGATTACATTTTTGTGTCAACTGATTGCTATCATTATTAGACATCATGTCTACATTGGAACACTTTATTGAGATAGGGAGATCCATAGGCAAGACTGGTGATAAGTTAGAGGAGTATGCTACCACTCAATATGAAAAAGCACAAAAATTTGAAATTGAGAAACTGAAAGCTGAGATTGACCAAAAGAACTTGCAGATGCAGGTGGAGGAAAGAAGATTCCAGATGGAAGAAAAAAGATTAGAAAGAGAAGCTGAGGCTGAACAAAAGAGATTAGACAAAGAAGCTGAACAAAAAAGATTAGACAGAGAAGCTGAAGCTGAACAAAAGAGATTAGACAAAGAAGCTGAACAAAAAAGATTAGACAGAGAAGCTGAAGCTGAACAAAAGAGATTAGACAGAGAAGCCGAGGAGAATAAGGCAAAAGGATTACATGAGGAAAAACTATGTGCATTTGAATTAGAAAAATTGAGATTGACAAATATGAGTAATGTTAATCAGTCAAATGGTAACAGTGGTAAATCCTTTACTTACAAGGTCAAGGTACCAGCGTTCAATCCTTCCAGTGACGATATTACATTCTGGCTAGATCGTTTTGAACGCTCCTGTCGAGCTCATAATGTGGATAAATCACAGTATGCTAATCAATTGTCAGAAAATTTGAAAGGTGATTCTCTGACTAGTTTAAGTTTGGTTGAAGAGTCTGAAAAGGATAATTATGATGTTATTAGAGCAGCCTTATTGAAAAAATATCAATTAACTGAGGAAGGTTACCGTATTTTGTTTAAGAAAATGGTACCTGAATCAGGGGTAGAATTCTCAGAATTCATTGCAAGGACACGTCTTACATTTAATCGTTGGATTGTGTTGTCCAAAACAGAAAAGACATATGAAGCCCTTATGGACTTGTTGCTCAGGGACAAAATTATGTCAAGTGTTAATAAACCCTTCTTGGAATTCCTACATGAGCGTAAACCCAAGACACTAAAAGAAATGCAAGAATATTGTGACCAATACGTCACTGCACACCCTGACATAACTCTTAGCAACACTAAGATTAAAGAAGGTATGCCAGTTGCATCAGCAACACCATACAACCCTAATTATTCACACAAATTTCAGGGACAACAAAACAAGTTTGGAAAAAAAGGTAACCATAATAGTTATCAAAACCAAGGAAACCAATCATTTCAGGGTTCTTCTGCGAAGAACTGGAGACAAGCTGACAGCCCTCGATACAGAGGTGGTCATAATTATAGGAACTTCTGCAGAGGAAGTCATTATAGGAACTATCCAAGTCATCCATCATGGAGACAACAAGACCATAATTATAGAGATACTCATTATAATGAATATGATAATGGTAACCATGAGAATTATGACTCAAACCCAAATAGGGGTTACAATAGAGGGAACAATAATGATTACAGAGGCAATAATAATCGAAGTAGATCTCAATACAAAAAACATAAATCTCATTATCAGGCAAACTCTGCACAGCAAGAGTCACATGAAGCCTATAAACAGAGTAAAGATAATAATGATGCTAATAATATGGCATATTCCGCTTTTGATTTTGGGAGAGCATCTCAATGCCCCCAATGCAAAACATTATTTGAACCAAGTACGGTGTCCACTTTAAGTTGTGGTCATCCTCTTCCCGCTCTTCCGGCGTCAGTCACGCATGACGGAAGAGGTTCTCTTGTCTTCAATAGAGGTTTAGTTGATGGTACTTGATAAGGGTGGATTTGAGCTGAAATGATAATGGTGCGCCAGGAAACATGCCAGGTACGTTAGCTCCGTTATAAGATTGACGACCACTTGCCACCCCTATCGACACCTGGTATTAAAGTGCAAGATGTAGGTGTCTTCTCTGATTTAGAATGTTGCTGTGTGTGTTGCAGTAGAACAGTTCACAGGGTACACCACAGGCAACATGACGTGTAGAGTCATAGAACTGGTAACTTCGCTTTAGTTTTATACCATTTATTGCACGCCACAAAACAGTCATGATATATATGTCATCATCAGCACAGTATAACGAATGCAGCATTCAAAATCATCTTAACTGATAGTCATGTAGGATTCAATACTCCATAGTTGTATGGTAAACAGATATCATAAAGTCCTGGTTCGTGAAGCTTTATAAATAATATATATAACTTCTGCAACAGTGTCAGCTGCAGATCTTCAATGATCATAGACAATAATAATTATTCCCTTCCTGATGCTAGCAGATCAGATGTATACAATAAGTCCGTTTACTGTCTGCACGTGAATAGCATACATGGATTACAGGTCAGCTCGACCTTTATAACCTTCCTAAGTCTAACCATCTGACTTGGACGTGATCTCTGATATAACGAATCCTGGAACACAGACAATAGTCTTGTTGGTCTAGAGCGACCCATATATATATATAACTAGTTCAGGTATAAAGATACCGGTGACTTAATCCTAGTCAAAGTACCTCTCCATTTTGAATCACACAGGCGAGCAAAAAGGCGACAAAATGACGAACCTCTAGATGATAGCATAAAGTTCGATACAAGAGGAATTACCTTATTTCGGAAAATCAACCATGAACATATGCCTCCAGGCAGGCTTGAATAATACTGGGAAATAGTCTAGTTAGCTAACTAACTCACAAAGACAATGTATTTCCCTCAGAAAATCACAAGACGCAGGTCGCGTCTGCTCGCTACTTAGACCATTTCTAAACTCCCCGAGCTGGGCGGAACAACAAACGAAAACCAAGTCGAGACATGCGCAGAGCGACAATCTCTGAGTCGCCGTTCACAATAAGACGATTCTAAGAACATTCGAGATAAAAGTCTTACACAGTCGCGCCTTTTATGGTCATGAACAGAAGCGTTAAGAAAGGTTTCAGGCATCTACAACAGTTGACTGATACTACCAAATAAGGAGATATGGTCACGCTTCGTTCAAGAAATTATAGACCGAACGTGTCTCTATACAAGAGAAGGCAAACTCCTAAAAAAATTGTAGTCTCGATAACTCGGATTATGTCCCTTTGACTGTAAAAAACATAATACACACTTCAGTCAAAAAATGATCATACATACGAAAAATGATCATACAAAGGCTTTGAAAAAAGTAATTATTTGTGCGTAACATTACCGCACCCTCCCGGGAAAAAAAAATGAAACATTTTTTTTTAAAATCCTGGAGCCGGAAAAATCTAGGCTCCTAACGCACGTATGATGCGCGGATATATACCTAACAAATTAGCTCAACGCATGGAGCGACACTGAGATCATATCTCAGATCCTTAGAGAAAAAATGTATCTAAGTATACGCTTATATATTCCAGGAAGGTGCCACCAACACACGCCACAATGATGGCAACATCATAATGAAAATCAAATTATTCTCATACCAATATATGAAATTAAATATATTATTATGATATCATATAATGTGTTGTGCAAACAGCGGTGTAATATATTAATATACCGCACTATTTTATTACATTATATAAAGCAACAGTAATTAATAAGTAATACATGTGTTGATCTTCGTTGACATAAAACATTCAATAGAAGAAGATGTGGACATCATCCGCTCCCAATCTAGGACAGGACTTGATATCCTCAAAGTTCCACAATGGACACAATCTCGCATCTTCAATGATGTGCTGCGAAAATATCAATAACACAAATCTTAAAGACAACTGGTAAATCTCTTAATACAATTATGCAAATATATTGTTTAAATGTGGCCGAGTGATCTTTTGGCCCGTATATCACTAACTAAGCCTTCTTAGATAATTACATGGTACAATGTTATAAATTCCCCTCAAAAAAGTGAGAAAAAAAAATCTACTAACTAACATGTCATTATAACATTGGACTGTATATCAGGAAATATATATATATGACAGAAGAATCATGTGGAATCGTGTGGGCATCTGGACAGAATGTCTGCCATTACATTATCCGAACCACGGATAGCTCGAACCGAGAAATGAAATGGTTGAAGAGCTATGGCATAACGAGTGGACCTCGAGCTCTTCAAGTTTTTGCTCTGAATAGCAGTAAGCGCTTTCTGGTCGGTTTCCACAATGAAATGTGCGCCTAGAAGAAATCTTTGTAACTTCAGAATAGACCATACCATAGCCAATAACTCACGGTCTAAAACCGAGTAATTCTTTTCTGCAGCATTTAATTTCCTAGAGATATACAATACCGGATGCAGAGTATCAGAATACTCCTGCATTAGTGCTGCCCCAATCCCAGTTGACGAGGCGTCACTTCGAAGAACAAAAGTCTTCTCAATAGTAGGTAACCTAAGAATAGGTGGAGATGAAAATAGGGCTTTAACCTGGTCCAATGAGGATTGACATTCTTTAGACCAGCGGATCAGATTAGGCGACCCTTTCTTCAATAAAGTAGAAAGCGGTGCCATAATGGAGGACAAATTCGGAATGAATCGTCCGTAGAATTGGATCAAACCTAATAGACTCCTTACTTGTTTCTTCGTCTTAGGGACCGAAATGTTAAGTATTTTTGAAACATTGTGGTCCTCTGTCTTTAAAAGACCACGACCAACACGATGACCTAGGAAAGAAATCTCACTAAATCCTATAAAGGCTTTAGAGGGTTTTGCAGTCAAGTTATACTCGCGAAGAGTGGACAGTAATTCGTATAAACCCAAATAGTGATCTTCCCAGGAATCACTGAATAGACAGATATCATCTAGGTATGCTATGACATCTGTACGATATGCGAGAATTCGCCGCATCATGCGTACGAATGTAGCAGGGGCGTTCATAAGACCAAAAGGCATGAAATTCCATTGGAATAAACCCCTGGGTGTAGAAAAAGCTGTAAAAGGTTTGGCACGTTCGGTTAGAGGAACTTGCCAATAACCTTTAGACAAATCTAGTTTGGTAAAGAATCTAGAATTAGAAAGTTTATTGAGTAGTTCTTCTAATGAAGGCATAGGTTCAGCATCGAACTTCGTAACTTGGTTCAATTTGCGATAATCTACGCAAATGCGAATGTTATTATCCTTCTTTCGAACAATAACCATAGACGAAGAGTATGCTGAAGTGGATGGTTCAATGATTTCCAAACGTATCATTTCATCCAATTCTTTTTCGACTTGAGACTGGAAATGGATAGGTATTGGATAGGGTCTGACTCTGATAGGATTATGATCAGTTAGCACAATGTCATGTTCAATGACATGTGTGTGTCCCGGGATGTCTGTAAGAACATCCTGAAATGTTTGCAACATCGAAGAAACTTGTCGATGTTCCTCAGCGGAAAGATTTGGAGAAACGGTCACGTTTTTCCAAGATTCCGTAGAATAAAGTGGGACCATAGAAAGAGGAAGATTGACATCAGAAAAAGTAGTTTCCTCATCCTGTATAACTGACAGCGATGAGTACTGACCATGAGGTACTTGAGAATTGTCCGTTGCCTGGAAAATAGGCTGCAAATAGTCAGGTCTTTCATAAAATTCCGTGAGCATATTTATGTGGAAAGTTTTATGCTTTCCATCAATATCGACAACATAGTCGACATCAGAAATTTTGGAGACTATTGCATATGGACCTTTCCATGCAATTAGAAGTCTGTTCTCCCTTGAAGGAAGTAGAACGAGAGCTTTGTCACCTGGACAAAGTTGTCGTAGACATCTATTCTTATTTGCAAACTGCCTTGCCTTTTCTTTAGCAAATTCGGAAGACGAAGTTGCTAGTTTGCATGCCTCGATGATCTTTTGCCTAAGAGCAATGACGTACTCATAAGAAGATTGAGTTTCATCGCTAATATTATCGGCAGTGATTAGATCGTGAAGTAAAGACATAGGGCCGCGCGGTTGCGCGCCAAAGACAAGTTCAAAAGGGGAAAACCCCGTATGTTCATTGGGGACCTCTCTATACGCAAAGAGAGCCGCGGGTAAGACCCTGTCCCAATCCTGAGGATGATCCTCAGTTATCTTACCAAGTAAAGTTTTCAGAGTCCTATTTAAACGTTCGACCAACCCATTAGACATTGGGTGATAGATACTGCTGAGAGACCTTTTAATGTGTAGCATAGACATTACCTGTGACATAGTGTCTGATATAAGTTGAGTGCCATGGTCTGACAATATTTCTCCGGGAAAACCCAAGCGAGAAAATATCAGCCAAAGAGCGTCTGCGATGTCAGCAGTTGAGATGCTCTTGAGAGGTATTGCCTCTGGCCAACGTGTGCACATATCGACACATGTAAGGATAAATTGATGTCCTCTAGCCGACTTAATTCTAAAAGGACCGATAATATCTATTGCCATTTTTTGAAAAGGGCGAATAGGAATGTCAGCAGCCTGGATAGGCGCAGCATGTCGTGGTCCTTTAGATTTGACCTCCTGACATACTTTGCAAGAGCGACAGTACATTCGTATGTCCTTGCTCACAAATGGCCAAAAGAAAGCCGCAAGAACTCTCGACTTTGTACGGGAAAAACCCATATGTCCAGCACATTGCGAGTCATGAGCATGTTGCAATATTTGCAATCTCATGCTCTTGGGCACAAGAATTTGTGAATGAGTGGACGTAGTCGAGTCTTGTACCATACGTACAAGTACGCCGTTCTTCATAGAAATCCAAGATTTTCTATTAGTATTTTGATTAGGATCACCTTTTTTTGCTAGAATGAAGAATTTTTGTAAAGAAGGATCTTCTTCTTGCAATTTGATAAATGAGTCACGTGTAATAGTCAAGTGACTATCTTGGTCATTTACTTCATCATTATTAGTTAATGAAGTTTGAGGTGGATCCAGAGCATGTGCTCTTGTGACCACCGCATTGGTAGCTTCAATGTTTTGCTCTTCCCAAACAGCAATCTGCTGTGGGGTACATTCCCTAACTCCGTGAATACGACCAATAATAAGGTCCGCAATAGGGTTTGGAAGTAGACACGCGTGGACCTCTCCCGTGAAGAAAGGAGTAGCAATGTGTATTATAGCAGTAGGATACTTTTCCAACGTGCCACCAAATGTGACACATTTGATGACCTTTCCTGTAGCACAGGATGGATCTACAAGAGATTGCCTAACCCCGACAGTAGTACATCCAGAGTCAAACAACACTGAGACTGGATTACTATTTACAAGCCCCTTATGTAATATAAGAGAACCTCTCCCATCATGAGCAACATTAGCAGGAAGAGCGGGCAAAGGATGACCACAGCTTAAAGTACTAACGGTCTTTGGGTCAAATAAAGTACTGCATTGGATACATTTATTTGCTCTACCAAAATCAAAAGATGAGCATCCGATAGCATTATGGTCTTTATTATCATTAACCTGTTTATCTACTCCCTGAGATTCTTGTTGAACAGAGTTTGTCTGTTGATATTTTTTTCTCTTATGTTGCGATCTACCGCGACCATTATTGCCTCTGCAATTATCATTAAAGTCCCTACTGTAATTTTTATCCTGGTTTGAGTTCCAGTTTCCATAACTGTCATTACCATCTCTATACTGTTGAGAACCTCTATTATCCTGGTATTGAGGTCTCTGAGAAAAATATTTTCCTCTATACCGATTACCTTTGTGAAAATTTCTAAAGTTAACCGGAGTAGAATAACGTGTAGTATTAGGATGTCTCCAGTTCTGGGAAGAAGAATCACCCTGGAATTGATTACTATGATTCTGGGCATAATTACGGTTACTCTTTTTATTGAAATTTTGCTGGCTACCCTGAAATTTACGCATAAAATTTGGGCCATAAGGTGCTGCCGAAGCAACTGGCAGACCTTCTTTTACTTTAGAGTTGCTAATGGTTATGTGAGGATGCGCAGTAACATACTGGCTACAGTATTCTTCCATTTCTTTTATGTTTTTAGGCTTACGCTCATGAAGAAAAGAAAGAAAAGCTTCATTAACAGAAGACATAACCTTGTTTCTAAGTAGTAAGTCCATAAGAGCTTCAAATGTACTCTCTGTTTTAGACAACTCAACCCATCGTAAAAAAGTAAGACGGATGCCTGAGATGAATTCAGAGAATTCAACTCCAGTTTCTGGTAACATGTTTTTAAATTTAAGACGATATCCGTCCTCGTTAAGTTGGTACTTCTTTAACAATGCCGCCCCGACAACCTCATAGTTGTTTTTGTCAGGCACATCTACCATACTCAACAAAGTCAAAGCATCACCTCTAAGTATCTTGGACAGATGATAAACATATAATGTTTTATCTATATTATGCACCTTACATGCACTTTCAAATCTATCTAGATAAAATGTTATATCATCAATTGAAGCATTGAATGCTGGTAAATTAAGCTTGAAATCAACAGCATTAGACTTATTAGCAGATGATACCTTATTAGCATCATTAGAATTACTAGATAACTTCAACTTTTCTAACTCCAAAGCTAAGAGTTTTTCTTCATGCTCCATTTTTGCTTTTCTCTCATCAGCTTCTCTTTGTAACCTTCTTTCTTCAGCCTCAGCCTGTAACTTTCTTTCTTCAGCCTCAGCCTGATTTTTCTAATCTTTTATTTTCAGCCTCTATTTCAAGTTAATCAATAAAAAAAAAAAGAAAATAAAAATTCAGAAAGTTAACTTTTAAAATAAAAGCAGTGTTTTTTTGTAATGTGTAAATCTACAAAATTA